>OY787675.1:80000-348664 GCA_963678985.1 Spisula subtruncata | reverse complement strand
GTCGGTAGACTGGTATAGAGTGAGCTGGTTCCACGCAGTCATGATCAGTTTTGTGCCATTTGCAATCATCCTTGTGACAAATACAGTGCTAGTCTACGGTTTACACAAGGCCAACAAGGAACGCGCTGGGTTGCATAGCAACCAAGAACGATCTATCCGGATGGATCAGGCGCGCCTCACTCGGACGCTGATTGCTGTTGTTGTTGTTTTCTTTGTCTGCACAATACCGTCTGCGTTTGTTGAAGACCCGATTGCGTTTTCATTATTCGCTGATGGTAGAACATGGGATGAATACATTCGGTCGCCTGACAATCAATTCTTTATATACATTTCTAACTTACTTCTTTTCGTGAATTCGTCTTTGAATTTTGTACTCTATTGTTCATTTAACAAGAAATTTCGTATGGCAACCAAATCTTTTTTAGGGAAGTTACCATGCTGTAGTCATAGATTCGGAAGTGGAAGGAAATCACTGAATTCGTCTGGAAGAACTATGGTTACCAAGATGTGACGTCATGGAATTAGTTTGTGTATTCTCTAATGGATTTATAGACGACACAGAACACTTCGGGATGAACCATTATAGGCCTAATTATGTTGTCATAGACTGGTGCCACGGTCCGCTTTGAAATATTTTGATAATCCGAACGGGAGTTAATGTCATCTTGATAGAACGTTTATATACAATCGTGAAAGGTCGACCAATTCCGTTTGTCTCCGGTATTGTAATGCATAAAAGCCGAGGTGGTCAGAATGAAAACTTATAGTGAACAGTGGCAGAAAGGGGACGTGCAATAATATTTGAAAGACTTATTTCACTAAGTTACCAAAATTGGAACTTGAAATCAGTTACAAAATAAATATTTCACTAACAACTTTTTCGCTTTGGTTTTCCCATTGTATTAGTATATGTGCCTTTAACTTGGTGTTGCAGATTTTCCTGGTGAAAGGGCAATGATAATGAAATAATTTGAAGTTAAATAAACACAATCAACAAAACCTATAATGACAACTTCACTATGATGGTGTAAAGGTAACATTAACAACGTTTAATTGAAAGAGGACGGGCGCCTCCGTAGTCCAGTGGTTAGTGCTCTTGAAGCTTAATCCAGCGATCCCAGGTGCCTTATTCACCAACGTTGTAAGACTGGAACACAGACTTAGACTGAAAATTGACCAACGTTATAACCCGACTGCCATTTCTTTGACCATGTGAGTTTAAAATGATTATTTGCTGTTATCCACTGAACAGGTATACTCATTTATATCAAAATCGGTACATTTACAAAAAAACTTGAGAGCGAATAGAACATTTGACCATGTAAAGTCTAAGTCAGTGTTTAAGACTTACAACGTTGGTGAATAAGGTCCCTGGTTTAACTCCGGATGGAGGCACTCTTACACCGCCATATTTCAGTAGAAATCTGATTGGCAAATTAATGCTATGGTCGGCATAGGCATTATGCTCGGCAAACGAACAAATCATGCAAGTGGCTCTGTTGGACGATTAAATATTAACACATTTTATTTGATACAGCGAGATAAAATCTGGTTACAATATCACAGTGAAATTTGATTTTTGCCTTTGAAAAGCTGTATACATTTTCTGATCAAAGCACACAGGGGAGTGCCGTAACTGAATTATTGAGAATTGTATGTAGCAGTAAAATTGATTTCCGAGTTTCTGTCGGTCTGTAATACGAACATTTGCACATTTGAACTGGACGTACTATTAGTCATGGTTCCGTGGATAGCCAAACTTTAAATGCCGAGCATGGCATTTTTTCTTTCTTTCTACAGAAATACGGTTTTCATATATATATGCCTCCAACCGGATTTGGACCGGGTCGCCAGATTAGACGACAAGTACACTAACCACTGAGCCACTAAGCCACATGGCTAACAGCAGAATAGATGACAACTTGATAAGAGAAGCCATGCATAGCTTTTATTTGCTATAAGTCAGCATTCTGTTGAAATATGGCATGCAGATGAGTACCTCCACACAGATTTGAATCCGGATAGCCTGATTAGGCGACAAGCACGTTAACCACTAAATTATAGATACGCAGTTTAATATGCCCTATATGTGAGGATGGCTAGCCAGGCCTATAATATTTTGCCTAGCCACGGTAGCCAAATTGTTTCCGGTTAATAACTCAACAATGCATCACTACAAGTATAGTCTTACAATTGAGGCCAGTTTGGGTGAAATGTCTTGACAAATGCCGTGACCTTTGGCCAAACGATAAACATACAATGGCCGTCCTCAAAACACATAGATGATATATGAAATGAGAAATGGTTTAGTAGTGGATTTATGAATCCACTTGAATAAAATAATTAAAGCCTTTACTATATAAATATGTTATCACAATTGTACAAAGATAGCTTTATTGAACACATATACATTAATTTAAAGCTATATATATATATATACATGTAATTACTTTGATACTGTCAATGGTGGTATATAAAGAAGTGAGAAGTTCTGTTGTTTCTGTTTTGAAAAATAGCTAAAGACATTAGATCAATATTATATTGATGAAATTAACTTCTTTATTCTTAATGCAAAACAAAATTGAATCTAGATCTTGCTGAAAGTACACGTTTCAAGAGAAATGAAGCAATAGCCCAATCAAACAAATACGACAACCTGCAAATAATCCATTAGTGCAGCGCGTGCACGCGACCTTACTGGTTCGTCATCGTCGTCTTTGTCGTCCGTGATTAGGTCAGGAGTCAATTTCGACTACAAATGTCGCTCCTGTCCTGTGTACACGTAAAAATATCATTAAAACTTTATACAAGAGTCCTGACCCGATCAGTAGACGAAGGCGACTGCCGAGGATCTGATGGAATCCACAAAACCCTCTATGGTGTCTACACATGTCAGTGATACATGTAGGTAGTTTGTTCCACTCCTGGATGGTGTAGGGGTAGAAGGAGTTCTGATGTACAGTACTCACCGCTGGGTCTTGGTAGATGCGGTTTCTACCTCTGGTCCTTCTATCACTGGCTGTGATTGGTGTGTCGATGTCCACCATCTGACGCTGGATCTTATAGAGCACATGAATACGATGTTGTCTTCGCCTCTCTTGGAGTGGTGTCCATTGTAGGTCTCTCAGCATTGATGTCACGCATTCAGGTCTGTGGTCGTGGTAGTTGTTGGGGACAACCCGTGCTCCTCTTCGTTGAACTTTCTCAAGTTTATCCTTACGTTCCACATCATATGGATCCCAGGCTGCTGAGGAGCTTTCTAATATTGGGACAACAAAGGCGGAGTATGTTGTTCTAGCTTTCTTAAAGGTATTGTAAAGATAGTGTCGCAAGAAATCCAGGATTCTTGTAGTTCTGAGACAGGCATGCATGTTTGGCTTCCATTGTTATAAATGAGCACATACTCTTTTTGCGACCGTACATATAGGTGTACTCCTTTCTAATCGAACGACCAAGTTAGATCCAAAAGTTCGGATTGAAATCTGAATATGTGAAGGGGAAACGACAAAAACAGGCAAACATTTCCTCAAGCAAGCAGAATGTTTGTATGTTATGGGTATTTTGTGATATGATAGGATGTTTGCAATATTTGAAAATAATAACACCATACGATTGTACTATTCCATCCGCATGCGCTTTAATAGTACAATGTACTATGTTGTCACCCGATGCGTAATATTAATGATCTTCTCCATTTGCCATTAATGATAATATAGTCAATTTCTTAAGTTCTTATTGCTACCATCTGGGGATTTTCATGTCAGGTTATGAATATATGAGTGTGAATATGGCGTTGCCTACAGTAAGGTTGATGGTTTGATCATGCCATTTCTAAGTCGCCTAGGTTTGTCTGTGTTGGAGGTTTTTACGGGAACGTTTATGCACTCTGTTTTCTTTTCACAGTTGCTAACCAGTACCGTACTACTACTGGTGGCCAGAACATAGGAATGCTATTTCAACCTAAAACTCCTACCAGCTAAGTTCCATCTCGGAGCTACAGGCCCCAATCTCCCAAAGCATCACAAATTGAAATCTCATCTCAAATTGAGATTTTACTAAATCTGATGTCCCAGCATTTGAAATTTTACTTAGAATTTTATTTGTGTTTAGTGATGTTAACTTAAAATCCATGTTAGCATAGTTATTGATATTAAGACACGTGCCAATATTTGAGATGAGATCTTGCTCAGATTGAATTGTTTCGGGATATGGGGGGGGCGGGGGGCAGATAAAGCTTCACTGTTTACAGCACTCGCCAGATCAATCTATTCACTTCTTTCCCTTTGTGATCAGCTGTCAGAGTAAGGGAGATAATCATTTAGAGGTGTTTGCAGATAGTTGCAATTGAAGTCAAAAAGCAACAACACAAAAACACAGTTTATATTGCAACAGACTTTAATGCATTTCATAGCTTAACAACAAATATCTATATATAACCGCATATATGTACACACATAAATATACAACAACTACATAGCCTGGCTCTAATCACCCAAAGCAATGTCTCAAATAAGGCATAATGCCTTATTATAAAATTAAGATACAAGGGTAACATTAATATACATTCCTATACCAAAACTCTGTTTCAAACATTGTTGCATTTTTAATTCTGTGAATGAAATTTAAAATGAGCATAACTTGCAAATTATTCATTTTCATCAAATTTCAGGATATAAAAGTTAATTCTTGCTGAAATCTTATTTCCAATTGACATTTCTTGCAAATAACATTTAAAGTTGATATAAATCTACAGTGTTTTAATTTGTGAATCCTGAGTCTCACATGAAATTATTGACTATTCACAGGTGTAATATACTGTAAAACCATTATTATTTGATGGGGATTTAATTTTGTAATCTGAGATACTGTAAAATCATTAATTATAATGGCACAAAATGTTGTGGTTTTGATGAAAAAGACCATTTCGTGGGGACATAATTTCAAGGATACTTTATCCACTTATATTTGTGGGGATTAAATTTTGTAGTTGAGATCATCCACAAAATTAAATCTCCATCAAATAATAATGGTTTTACAGTATATTACACCTGTTAAATTATGGTAAAATAAGGTTAAGAGTCGAGTCAAATTATATACGCATTTGAAAACAAACAAATTTAACTTACAGATACATATAGTTTCAAACAATCAAAAAGTTATATACAGTAGAACAGAGAATTGTAAACACAAAGTTATGTTTACTTTTAAAGGGACTAAACTCCAGTTGGTAAATTGCAAAATTTATCAAAAAGTTTTTATCAATAGCGCCTTTGATCATAATGTAAGTTGTAAGAATACTTTATGTATTCTTAAAACATAGTTTTGTGATTAAAACGTCTACAAAACTGTGTTTTTATTACCGAAATGGAGTTTAGTCATTTAACAATAAACATGGATTAAATAGTTAGCACTTATAGTGGGATTCACTCCCACCATGTACAGATTCGTCAACTAGCAATGAACATAACAAACAAGAAATAAACACTTATACCCCAGTGGAAGCCTTGTCAAGAACAAATAGCTAAGTCATTCAGGGGCCATAATTCTGTTCAAAGGTTTGATAGTGTTACATGACTTTGATATTATCATGTATCGATGATGATGATGATGATGAACAAGTATGCCAGGTTTGAAAACAGTGCATTGATTGACTTAAAAAAATATTTGAGTTTCAACATTTTGTAACAGACCAATGGACACAGGAACGAACAGACAAACTGACAGGACAATCACTATATGCCTCCTGCACCAGGACATAAGAATGATTAGGCCACATGTCTATCACATCAATCACTATATAAAGGTTGCCAAACTGCTAGTTACCGGTATCAATATATCTACATCACAGCACACCAGGCCACGTTCTCCTGAAGCATCTCATGCAGCAATCTCATCTCAAATTGAGATTTTGCTAAAAATCATAGTCTGAATTTTGAAACAATCTGAAGAGTAAATAAATTAAATTTTACAGTAAAACTAAGAATAATAAATTTGTTTAATATGGAGCTTATTTTGAGTCAAACCTTACAATAATTGGAAATTAATCAAATTATCCAAATGACAAAAGGCAATATATTTGAAAGGAGATTTATCTCAGATTGAGATGTTTCGGGAGATCGGGCCAAATACAGAGACTAACAATGTTGATCAAGTACAGAATAACCTCTCCAGGGTGACCCTCTGTAGAGCAAAAACCTCTCTATAACAACACCTTCAAACCTTCCCTATGATGGTAATTATTCATTATATAACCTCCGTATAGCAATAACCCACTGTACAAGGACCAATCTTTGCAGTTCCTTAAGGGTGTTGCTCTAAAAAGGCATCCTCATGAATCAATGATTAGTCAAGTCCCTAATGTACTATATTTCACATGAAAAATATGCTGGTTGAAATGTACATGTATTTATTTAACTATTAAGGCAGTAGGCCTATGCCATGATAGTTATGGTAATGCAATAATGAGGTATAGACTAGTACTAGACTAGTAGACATACAGTGCCCACCAAATCTGTATACAGTTACAACATCAAACTTGCTTAAAGTGTATAGAGCTATATATCAGAAGATATTTTTTTTGAAAGTTTCAAAAACTGAAAACAATTATTCTTTCATATCCATTAGATCATTTTTCGCTTCAGTTTTAACAGAAACTCTCTGTGTGATTTATTTGACATGCCAACTGTCCATTTTCATACGAAAGTGTTCTAGAACACCCTATGAAACTATAAGAATCGTCTATTTTTCGACGATTGAATAAAAGTACACAAAACCCATCCAAAGTTTGAATTAAAAGTTGCAATTAAGGTAGTCTAGTATCATTCTAAAAACGATGCAAGTAATTATTTTGACATTGAATGATTGTTAGAATATAGCTCTATACACTTTAAACTGGTTTAAATTATTTATTACAATTTAGTGAATTTACATACTTATCAGACAGTTACAATTATACTATCTGCTGAAACAACAGTAAATAAATGAGTCAAAAATGAGATACCGGTAGATGTCAATATGAAGATGTTTCAATTTATACAGCCAATTAGTGTACAAAATGGTCTTTATAATTTATAAAAAAAAACTTTTCCTTACAGACAAATTAATGGGGTTTAATCTCTGTATACTTATTTTGGGTGGGCACTGTATAATGATTGCACAAATTATTGTTTACAGAACATATTTACAAAGTATTGTAAAATCATTAATCTTTGTGGGGGATTTAAACTATTGGATTTCATGGATGACCTCAACCTCATAATTAAATCCCCCCATGATATTAATGATTCTATAGTATCTGACTTAGTGGATGAAGTTTCCTAGAAATTACATCCCAACAAAATGGGTTTTTTTTCACAAAAAAAAAATATAAAAAAATTGTCTCATTGAAATGAAACAATTTTACATATTATTACAGTGGTCATTTATTCGTTGTCAAAGACAAATTTCTGTACATTTCTTTCATCAACTTGGTAACAAGATTAGACATCATGGAGTAATTAAATTTCCTATTATATTTCATCAGGAAAATACTAATTTATCAACGATTTATCTTGGCTAATTACTAAAACACAGTATGTTTGTTCATGATTTTTACTACATTCAATTATCTAATACACTTGTAAGTTGTAACCAAGCTTTGCAGAATCACAGATGAACATTTTATATTAATGTTTAAATATGTCCAGGTCCTGATTATTAACACACTAAAACAAGACAGTTTAACATGTTTCAGTAAACACTTCTGCCCTAATGTAAGTCTAATACATATATAAAATACTAGGCAGGTTAATCAGGGAACATAATTTGAACATTGAATTGTTGGATAGTTATGAGGGCAAACATGCACTTACTACTTGTAAGACAAGTTTGAACAATGCCTTGTCAGAAAATATTGGGAGTTTAACAAAGTTTTTGTTAATGTACCGGTACAATTTATATTCAATGGGATGGGACAGACAAACAAGCCAAAGACAGGACAATCACTGACTATATCAATATACCTCACTCTTTAGCATATGCCAGGAACTAAAGATATAATATAAATCAATCTAATGCATACAGACTATGATGCCAAACAGCACTAAATACGCCCTCAATTTCTTCATTAATTATTCAGCACTAGAAAGCGCTTAATTCTTAATTAAGAAGTTCTTCGTTGTCAGACACATTTCTACGATTTGACTCATCGACAGTGGTATTAGAACTGTCTATATTGGTTGGTTCCGAGTCTGTATCAGAGTTAACTCCCCTCCATAACAGTTTAACTTCCCCTCTGATACAGCCAATGATATATGTCGTGAATAGAGTACATGGTACCAGATACAGTAAGGCAGGTTGACCAGTTTTCATCAAGGCCAAGGCAACAAATGTGATGGCAAGACCAACAGCATAACCAATACATGTAGCAACGTAATATATCTTCCATTTACTATGCACACGTAGATCGAAGGCATGATTGTGACTGACTAGTAAACCTGGTATGATTATATCACCAAATCCAAGGATTGAGAACGGTAGCGGACATAGACTGACGACATCTTGTGTTAGACGTGGTACCATGAATACCATAGGTAGCTGTTCGTGAGTCTTACTATCCCCACCTGTTGCCACTTTCACCATAATACTATCACCAGTCTTAGTGAACAGAGGGGAGATGAAGACAAAGAAAATATCGTACAAAAATAGCAGTAACAACAGAACTGTACAAACTTTCATGTTCGGTACACCAACAGTTTTCATCACATTAATACAGAAAGCGTAGCCCAGGATGTCCTGTATAACCCAAGCATAAGGTTCATGTCGCTGAACACCCCAAAATATAGCAACACCTAAACAGACAGCTAGTAAAGCTAGATCTCTATAGTAAGGCCGTGATTTGAACAGAGGCACTTTGTTCTTGGGCAATCTTCCCATGAATGGACAAACTTTATGCCAGAGTGGTACCAGACAGTAATACAATCCCATCGCACCAGCGAGACAAAACAAGGCAATCACAACATAGACAAGATAGTCATAGAAAAAATACAATAGAACTAAAAATACACAAACAAGTACAAAGAAAACCACAATGAGAATAATGGAGACATCGACACTTTCATCATCTTCATCATCATGGCTGGTACTACCTCTCCTGCTGCTTTCATCACCACTATCCTGACCATCTGTTGGTTGCTCTCGCTTGTGTTTGTATTTCAACCTCTCATACTTAGCATGCTTCTTTCTTCCAGACCAAAACCCACCAACAGCGATATTGCTAACTGCAATCAGGAAAATCACAGCCAAGTTAGGGTCAAATTTAGGGTACTCCAGCTTAAATAATATTGCATGATAAACCTTTGACTTCAAACTGTCAACACTACTCCACAGTGCTGTTGCTACACTTATGTTGACCGCATCATAGTCCGAGTTATTGCCTGCTGAAGGCATGGTTAGATCATCACTAGCAATGATAATTCCTTTAGCACCAAATTGCTGAGCCAGTAATGCTTTTTGAGAAAATAGGCATTTGGTTCTTGCAACAATTACGATGGTGTCACTGACGTTTGTTGACTGATAGTCAGACACGTTACAACCATATGTTGATGATAGGTCTGACACCTTGTATGTTTTGGCATTTTCTTCTACTGGCAAATCTTTAAACATTGGATTATAGGCAACACAGAATTTCTCCTCCAAGCTTCCTGATCCATCAACCTTACTGTACAATATACCATAATCACCAGTTGTAAAGTGAACCTGAAAAATATTCAATTAAATGAGAAACATACTTAGCATTGTAAACTACACTATAAGATTAAAGAATTTCACAATACGGATTTGATGCCATTTCACAACAATTTCCAGTAATATGTACAGCAGCAGATTTATCTAGAGTTACAAGTTTCTTCACTAGTATGGGAACCGGGTGTGAGTACTATATGTACATTAACTTACCCATAAATGCACCAGTCAAATGAAAGCAAGTCCCGGGGAATGGAAGAGATTGTTACTTTAAAATTTTCAATTTTTTCAAACCTGGGGTAAGATCCCTGTTGAGTAGAGGTAATGGGTTGTTGTTATATTAAAATGGACAGAGCCCTGCTCCCCCTACAGAAGCTTCAAGGTAAAATAACACTGCCAATTGCCCGCCATCAAATAGTCTTGGTAGTAGACCTGTGTCACACCGGTGGAAAGTGCTTCCGGGTCGTAGTATAATAAAAGAGTCCCTTTCAAAACTTTGATTTGTGTCTGTTCAAGTACTGTTTAACTTTTATTGTGGAAACTGCTGACCAAATAACATGAATGTAGCTCAATAAGACTTGCATGCAAACTTTTAAGAGTGTTTAATTGATATTTTTCTGAATTATCTTTCCCTGGCTGAAGACTGACAATGTATGTGTGCTTCGGTCGATGTTAGCTTTTGGGGCATGGAAATAGCATATAGTCCTTCCAGTTCTAAGACCTGCAGTAGCTCGAAAACGAAACTATCGTCATGTCATTTTCTCCAGCTTATTTTGGATGACAGTGATTGCTTTTTGTGGAAGCAGCCATAGAAAATAACATGGAATGTCAGTGAAACAGAGGGAGAGATGCAAACTTGGGTCATTTTGAAGAACAAAACTATATGTGCTCACCCTGTAGTGTGGGGACATAAAAAAGGTACACTAACAATTCCCCTGCTATGCTAAAGAGTAAAGTAAAGTACCACAAGGTTTCAATTGAAATTGAGTTTATAGATGTGTTCACAAATGCATGATCTCATACTTGGTTTTAGATATTGTATGGAACTTAGAATATATGTGCGTACCATGATAATATACAGCTGTCAACCTTTAATTGATTATTCAATGCTAACTGCGTAAAATGAATATACGCCTGTCATGGCCTGAGGCTGATGACATTGACCAGTGTTGACAGATAATCAGCTGATGAACAGAAGAATTATAACACCCTCACAGGAATATTCTGTCGATGTACCAGGACTTCACAAATTTTCTATCAACAAATATGCAAAAAACTTAATATACTTACCAAATATAACACAATAATAAGACGTCTAATGCTATAAGGCCCCATTTTCTAAGATTAAAATCGAAAATAACTTCTCGTATACATCCGAATAATTGGTGACTAATGCAACTACTTCCGGGTTGTATCGTCCTTAGATATTTTGATCCTTAACGTTTCGCACCTGGAAGAATATAGAAGTAGAATATAGAAGTAGAAAAATATATAGAAGTAGAAGAATATAGAAGAAAAAAAATATAGAAGAAGAATATAGACGGAGAATATGGCAGGAGAATATAGAAGTAGAATTTAGGAGAAGAAGAAGAAGAATATTGAAGAGGAAGAATATAGAAGAAGAAGAAGATAGAAGAATACAGTATAGACGGAGAATACAGAAGAAGAAGAATACAGAAGAAGAAGAATATAGAAGAAGAAGAATATAGAAGAATAAGAATATAGAAGAAGAAGAATATAGAAGAAGAATATAATATAGAAGAATATAGAAGAAGAAGAATATTATAGAAGAAGAATATAGAAGAATATAGAAGAAGAGAAGAAGAATATAGAAGAATATAGACGGAGAATATAGAAGGAGAATATAAAAGAAGAATATAGAAGTAGAATTTAGAAGAAGAAGAATATTGAAGAAGAAGAATATAGAAGAAGAAGAATATAGAATAAGAAGAAGAATATAGAAGAAGAAGAAGAAGAATATAGAAGAAGAAGAATATAGAAGAAGAAGAATATAGAAGAAGAAGAAGAATATAGAAGAAGAAGAATACAGAAGAAGAATAATATAGAAGAATATAGAAGAAGAAGAAGAATATAGAAGAATACAGGAGAAAGAAGAATACACTTAAACGAATTTCTAATTGGCCACCCAATTAAAATATTATTTTATGCGATATATTCAGTCAATATTTCTAAAATTGTGGTTATAATCATTACATGCCCTTATCTATCGATTTCAAGAAATAAATTACGCATACATGTATAAAATCATCCATGCGGAACAGTTAGTGCAAAAGGGCTTACGTTCACGTGGTTCACGTACCCGACATGTTTGATTTTTGAAATCAGTCAAAATGTATTTTCTGTCGATTGGCTTAATGAAAGATATTGATACTGACGAGATTAAGTAATACAGGGCGCGCTGGGGCCGTTAGAATGACGAGTTCCAGCACTAAAATCCAGACGTGTACGTCAAAACGTCTTTTTGTAAAAAGCGATATTTATAATAACGTGGGGTTTAGCTCGAATTACTGCGAGAAACATATTTTCCATCAATAAAATTGGACAGTATCTAGGTTTCGATTATTAATATTCTTCTGAAAGCATTTTTTAAAAACTAATTTATAAAATACACGTGGCCAATCAGAAATTCGTTCAATGTATGCATGCATCTGACGTCATGAGCGCGTTCCACATAGCTCATTTTCACAAATTGTAGTGTTTAAAGAAAAGTCGATCTACCGGGAACAAATTTATACCAAATACGATACTATTCCAAGCTGTGCACGAAAACAACGTGCAAAAAAGCAATTTCGCACCAACCGTTACGCATGGATGATTTTGTATATGAATACGCCATTTTTTTCAAGAAATAGATAAGTAAGTTCGTGGAATGAACAAATAACACAGCCTAACATTTATTGATATAATTTATCAGATGATATAATATTTTTTAGGGTGGCCAATTAGAAATTCGTTTAAGTGTATAGAAGTAGAATTTAGAATATAGAATACAGAAGAATACAGAAGAAGAAGAAAAATTTAGAAGAAGAAAAAAAGAAGAAGAATATTGAAGAATATATAAGAAGAAGAAGAAGAATACAGTAAGAAGAAGAATACAGAAGAAGAAGAATATAATATAGAAGAATATAGAAGAAGAATATAGAAGAAGAAGAAGAAGAATATAGAAGAAGAAGAAGAAGAAGAAGAAGAAGAAGAAGAAGAAGAAGAAGAAGAAGAAGAAGAAGAAGAAGAAGAAGAAGAAGAAGAAGAAGAAGAAGAAGAAGACAATTAAAGAATAAATAAAGAATAAAAAAGGAGTGATGAAGATAAATAATAAAGATAAATAATAAAGATTAATAAAGGAAAAAATAAAGAAGAATAAAGAAGAAGACATCTACGGTGCTTACTTTCACGACGCCGATTTTGACGACAGCGATATGACAAATCCCGCATTCGTCATTGTTTACATGTCAACGGAAGTAGTTGTTATATCACGTCCGGTTGAACAAAAATGTCAAACAAAATTTTATTACAAGTATTGTGAATAAATTTCTGTTTTGAAACCACCGACATTGAATCATATCAGGTGAAAATAAAAGTAGATATGTAAGTATACCTGCCAGACACAAATTACTCAGGTTTCTGTCGAGGTTTCCGTTCGTTTACTGTGGCCTGTCTAACTGGGATCCGGTCAAAACGTAACCCCAACAAAAACGTAACCCCAAATAACAGTCAAAACGTAACCTCAAAGCGGTCAAAACGTAATCCCTGTATAAGTCAAAATGTAATACTTGATGTAAAAATGTAACCCTTCCAAGTATTATATGCATGTGATATGTGTAGTCAGTAATTGGAGAATATAGATAGTAAAACATGAGTTTTGGAAGTATTTTTACCAAAATTGTGTTTCTTAGCTGCTAGTAATTGTTTGTTTCTTCTGTTGCAATTGATGTGTGAACAAACAAATCAGAGCAATTAGATCTACATGCAAGCATGCATGTACACTTGTGAAATACAAATAAATTTTTATACTTGTGTGTGCATAATTAGGCAATTTATAGAAAATGTAGAATATATAACTACAACACAAACATTGTTTTTCTGATTTATTCATATTCAACAAAATATAACAATACATTATTATTACATTCATTTACATTATGATAGCTATTTAACATATACATGTTAAAACAAATACCTAAATTAGGTATTTGGTTAAAACATGGAATAAATACGAATGTTATCATGATAAATTTCCGGCGTTTATTGTCCGTGAAAGGATATATCCACGATTAGAAATACATATCATAGTAAGATCACATTTTCATAATATTCCAGTAAGTTGCATTGTATAGCATGTAATAAAGAGAAGCAAAATATAGTTTGAACACATAACAAATGCATACAATCATTGATTTATACAACAAAACTCACGATGCATTTCATCACA
Source organism: Spisula subtruncata (assembly GCA_963678985.1). Classification (NCBI taxonomy): domain Eukaryota; kingdom Metazoa; phylum Mollusca; class Bivalvia; order Venerida; family Mactridae; genus Spisula; species Spisula subtruncata. Next base: position 334,494 of record OY787675.1, on the reverse strand, counting down.
GACATAACTTAAGAGTTTAAATCAAACTCTATGATTTCATGGACATTTAAAAGTTTATATTCAACTCTATGATTTCATGGACATTTGATTAACCCGGTAATGGCACATTATATATCATATTTACACGACCAGGCAATTTCAATTTAGTATTGTTTTATTTCATAATTATAATTTAAAGAGTAAGAAGCGTGCTCAATTAAGTTGGTATGTTTGTAATTGCTCCATTATTTTTGTTTGCACATTTGTTATTTGCCTTAACAATTGTTTGTTCACACATTTTTTGCATGCCAAACAAACACATCCTTTAAAACTAGTATTCAATTTTTTTCATCAATGCAATAAATATCATAATTTTATCCGATTTAATTCACATTTATTACGACTTGGCTTCACTAACTAACTAAAACTATTTATTATAAGGGTTACATTTTGACTTATACAGGGATTACGTTTTGACCGCACTGGGGTTACGTTTTGACTATTGTTTAGGGTTACGTTTTTGTTGGGGTTACGTTTTGACTGTAACCCGTCTAACTCAATGACACATCATGAGTTATCGAGGAATTTGTTACAAGTTTGACAGTAGAGATTTCTGTTGTTTTAAATATTAGTGTAATTGTGGTCACCAATCCAGATGACTAACGATTTGCATCACTGCCGGGCCAATGAAAGTTTGAGAAATTGAAGAAGACGCTGTATATAGTCATTTGAGGTCTAGTCTTTCTCTTATTCACGTCTAATGCCTATTTCACGCTTGCAGCACATTAATCCAAATGCTTATACACAGGTCCACCTACCCAAAAAGAAGAGGACTTCTTCCGCACGGTATTTTAACCTAAGCTCTAACATGGAAAATCCTGTGAATCCGGACACAATAAAATTTAACAGGTCTGTAAACTAAATACTTGGAACGGAACACCAAAATTCACTACAAAATGCTTGGCCAGCCTGTTTTAAATTCCCACCTATTTTTCAAAAGAATGCAGTACATGACAATGCTTTCTGCCATTGTAATGTTTACTGTTGTAATGAGGTTATGTACTGGGATTTGAGTCTTTTTTGACTCCAGACCAAGGAGATTTTTAAAAGACGTAGAAAGGACGCGGCATAATTCATGCCTGCACATAATTTGGTCAAAGACTATAATAATAGAACAAGGGGGATTACAATAGCGTGTACTCGTTCATACCCAAAAAAAAATTATCAACAGAGCTAACCATATAAAATATAATAAATAGACTCAATGAGCCTTATCCCTGTGGGACAGAGGGTATTTTCCTGTCATAAATCGCTAGCTCAAACATACTTAATCCCTAACCCTTCAATAGTACAATACACATATATGACGAAATAACGGTAGGTACAGTCTCATTGCATGATTACCATAATAATCTTAAGATGGCAAGCTGGCAGTTGATTTGCAGACCTACAGTCTGTTTCTATTCAATTGTGGGTGCGAATATGATAACAATGTTCAAATACGCTGTCATTCATCAATCTGATTTGTTGGTTTAAGACTTCAACAAATTTTTATGACATGCGCGATGATTAACAGGCTTGGATAAATTCAATCTGCACTAAAATTGCAAGTGCGTTTGATTAGTCATTATTTTCATTGACTCTGTTTTTTTTTTCTTGGAGAGGAAATGAAGTCCATCTACTATTGTGTGCCTCCATGCCTCAGTGGTTGGTGCACTTGTCGTCTATTTGTTGTAATTATTTTACACCTTTCCATCATTGATAGCCTATAAAAGTGCAAGCAATTATTTCCTTTGGGGTCCTGTGTTTTTGCTGAAGCAAAGTAGAGGAGACAGTGGATGATACAAGGTATCCAGGCATGCTGCCTTAGTCCATTCCAAAGATAGTCACACCCAAGTGACACCTTGGTTTTTTAACATGCCCGGTGTACAGCACCAACACATTTCATGCGAGACTACCTCCGGGTTGCCAACCAATTCACTTCTAGTTGGGTGGGAAACACTGGAAAGCGTTTCAGAAATGACCTAGTGCCCTGGCCGAGGATTGAACAAATGTTGGGTTCTGCTTAAGATGTAAAAAGAAGAAAATTATTAAAATATTATTATTTGGCAGACATGTTACTTGTATGGTCTAACTCTAATAGCCTGTGGATTTGGTCACCTACTCGTCCTGCCTACTGAGTCATTTCTACACCTGAAATGTTGGTTTTTTAAAGTCAAATTTATTCAAGTAGTTATATTATTGTCACTATTGTGTCATTTCAGAATATACTGTAGTAGTTGTGCAGCAGGAGAGTGTTTAAATCATGCAGGTTGGAACAGCATCGGGATGTGAAAATCCCACATCATATTATTTCAATCAACGTGGAATATGGTTAACCTACATACTTGTGATCTTCTTAGCTCATCTATTTATACTCAGTATGCCATTCTTCACTACAGCTGTAGCATGGACACTAACTAATGTATTACATGACATTGTAAGTATCTATATTAATTGTTCATTGCTTATGAGAGCCTTTGTAATATCCCAAAACCCAACCATAAGTGTCCATCCATTCCCGACACATAAAATTAATTAATATTTTTCAACTAAAATAGTTCAGGTTTTTTTTCGGGCTCATTTAAATTGTTGCCATACTGACTATGTACTGTTCAACGCAATTTTAGTCGAGAAAACTTGATATACAGACACAAGATGTTGTAATTATATCTTTAAATTTGTCAATCAAGATTATTTACTCTTTTATTTGAAAATTTCTTGAATTGAATTATGCCCCTTTGTGACAAAACCATTCTACTCAAACAACATACTGAAGTCAGAGTGAATGATTTCAGATGAGGATCTACTAATGGTCCTATGTCAAGATACGTTACCCTGTCAGTCTGTCTATAGATCAATGTTTTATAGATCATGCAAAACTTATAAATTGTTTGATGGAATTTAATGTTCATGTTTAAAGGCAAACCACTAAATCCAAAAATTAATTATTTTACAGTCTTTACCTGAATGAAGTTATTTATGTTGATATTTTCAGTCACTATTTGTGATACTCCATGTAACGAGAGGTACACCGTACATGTTAGATGATGCAGGTCGGGCACGGAAAGAGACACAATGGGAACAACTTGACCAAGGAAAGCAATTTACTCCCACCAAAAAGTTTCTCACCATTGTTCCTATAGTGCTGTAAGTTACATTTATATATTTATCCAGGGCTTTCACAAGCCTCCAAAAGTGAAGAGTCAAAATGACTCCCGACAGGCGACTCTCAATTTTCAAGAGTCATAAAAATATTGCAAGAATTTTGTATTATAAGTATAGTCAATTTGACTCTTCAGGTTAAATTTCCAAGAGTCAAAATAGGCACTTTTGTCAAATTCAAGAGTCAAAATACAGTTTCAAGAGTCAAATGAAAGCCCTGTTATCACTTAAATAACTTGATATTCCATGTGATAACCAATGACGGAACAATGTTCTCCGACACATGTGATAACAAATTCGCGAAAACGTAACGTCACCGGCTTTATTTCGAAATTTCTGATGTTTTTTTACTCATTTACTATGGTAATGTGATAAAAAGAATAGGTCAATCATTCGTTGTCTTTAAGGCTGGCGAAATAACTTTTCTATAGACTGGTTTTAGAAATGATGATCTCCAAAGCAACTCATGGCATATCCCATATTTATAACAACATTTTAGCTGAATGAGTGTCCATTATTCTAAGAAACATATGGTTGTTTGTGTGCTGGAGTTGTAACCTCATCTGTGATTTATTTCCAGCCGCCACAGATAATTCTTTTGCTGTAATAAAAATTGCAATTTACCACTAAAAAGTCTATAAATACATGTAAGAAAGTTTCTGGTTCCTTGTTGAAGAAGTTAGTATTGGTTAGGGTACTGTCCAGGAATGTATTTTGGTAAACAAAATGCAGTTTCGTGACCAACTTGTCAATTTCTCTACAAATGATCCTTGAAAGAAAAATGTATATTTTACCTCAAAGTTGTTTTTTTCACTTTTTCTAATTAAGCTTACAGCTTAACACAGTAACCTGTGTCAGTATTATGTAAATTTATTCATTGTGACTTCACAACCTGTTCAGTTGCTGTTTCTATTTAGTTGCTTCAGTGATAGGCTTGGAATCATATCGCCCAGTGGCTTTGAATCATATCACCCAATAAAAAAGATGAAATTCTTAGTTACACTTTATTGGCTTATAAATGATTGTTAAGGAATGTCTCATATATAATTTATGGATTATAGAATAAAATTGTAGACATTGCAGTACTGGACTTTGAAAACCAAACTTAATTCTTCTGATTTCCCTAGTAACTTTAATTGAGCCATTTTGCTAGTTCTGTTGAAAACTAATAAATGTACACATTTCTTTTAAAACTATGAGTATGACCATTATAATGATGTCTTGTATTTCTATTTTCAGATTTTTTATGGCAAGCTTTTACACAAAATACGACAAAGTTCACTTTTTGATAAATGCATCATTTTGTGCACTTAGTGTCGTAGCAAAGATCCCTTGGTTTCACGGAAAGCGCTTCTTTGAAATAAACAAATGGTGAACGATGATTTATTGACTATTAGACAAGATAAAGTGATAGAGACGTTATATGACTAGAGGATAGAAGACTGTGCAGACCTGTGATTGGCTGATAGAATGAGTGTTTATCCTAACAAACATTGTGTCCTCATTTTAATGAGGTATGACCTAAATTAATCCTTCCTATCCTGGGCACATTGTCCATTTATATTTTCAATCATTTTACTATCTGTAGCTGCTAAGTGTTGAAGTGATCTGGAAAAAATGGAATGTGAAAATACCCGGTTGAGTGTCAAACTGAAATCAACTTCTGCATGAATGATAGAGATGTACTACATGTATATATAGGTAATGAGTGGTTGAATTATGTATGTATGTTTAATCATTAGAATTAATTGTTTTATTGCAGAAGTTGATTTCATCTGTTCTTACAGCTGTTTATAATTAAATAATTTGTACTTTCTTTAAAAAAATATGATTCTGGTTAATATAAGTTTCAGTCAAACCTGTGTGCAAAGACCATCCAGGGGGGATAGTAAAATGTGAGCACAATAGACAGGTGGTCACTCTAAACATACCATATAAAGGGTGTAAAGAAAGTTTAATACATCAATTAGAGCTAACTTAAGCTTTCTATAAAAGCCTGTGTGCGGAATCCAGTAAAAAACAATTTACCATAACGAGATCCGAAATTGTAGTACTGTACCTTTGTGTTCAATTTCATAAAATTTCAGACGGTAAAAATGAAAAATTGCCATACTTTTTGATCGTTACAAGCTTTCTTTACCCCCTTTATAATATTGTTGATAGTAGTCTGATGGGAGAGAGATGGTACCAGTCATGAGTGTTTGCAGACAATCTTGTAAGGGTGGTCTGTGTCAACAGGCCCGGTGATTATAAACATTGGAGTACGTACTCCATGCTCCAACTAGTACTCCGTACTCCAATCAGAGTATTTTTTAGTTTCAAAAACTCCTGTAACTTATTAATTAGTGAATGGAAACATATGAAATGGGGGTTCATTTTCTTAGTTAGATCATTTGCTACAAGTTGGTGTTGGTTTTGATGTAAAATTCTAAAAATATCTGTTTTTCAAGTTGGAGCATGGAGTTTGAGTACGAGAAGGAAAAATGTTTATAATCACTGGGCCAGGTTCTGATAGTCTAAACATAGGTTTGACTGTATGTGGAAACTATGTTTCCCGTATTCAAATTGTAATATAAAAATTACTTTGTATTGTTTGAAAAACAAACTATAATTTCTTTGTGACTGATGCACCCAGTATTCAACTTGTTTGTATGATATATAGATGTTACATTGGGTTACAATAAGAAAAAGCTTGGATGTATTGGCATGATCTTGTCCTTTATTTGTGAATATAAAATTATATAACAGGTGTCTTAAAAACCCTGAATTTTCTGGAAAATTGGGTTATCTGGAAAAAATGAACTTTTCTACGGAAATAAAAGTTATTTAATGAAAAAATCCCAAATATAACCCTAATCCAAATATTGAATATTGCACGCCTTTGACATAATTTTTTACTTACTACCCATTTATATATGATAATGATAGTATATAAAACATGATAATATTCATTTGATAACATCATTGGCTTACAAATGTTCATTAAAGTCCAGTGAAAATAGGAGTCATGATATAGAAGTCTTTAATTTTACTGTGAAATGACAGGATCATGTTTATACAACCGGGCTGCAGGATATGTTACAATGTGTGTTAATTTATTGTTTCATTGATTTGTTAAAAGATAATTCTACCATTTTCTGCATGTAATGTATTATATTATAATTAATGATTTTCTTGGACCATGTGACGGTTGTATTTGAATGTCTGTCGGCTCTGATGTTACTGTTTACTAGACCGTAGCCAGACACAGCAACATCAAGGCACTAACCTCAGTAAAATGTGAGAATAACCTAACTAAGCATATTTATATTGTGGAATAAGCATTTTGTTTTGTCTATGTATTTTAATGTTTTCCAAAATTTTCAAAAGAATCATGGCCCCTGATTGACTAAACTAGTGTTTATTGAAAGCAGCCTTGTTTGTCTTGAGAAATAGATATTTGCCAAGGTGCTTGTTTCTGGTTGCGGCTCTATTAAGGTATTTAGCACAAACAGTAAAAACAATACTGTCATGTTTGTGTATGGTTGTATGTGAATGTTGATGGTTTTTATATCTTTTTTTTTCACTTTTTATTTATTTTTTATTATTAATTTTGTTATGGACATGTTACTATAAGAACTATATTTTGCTGTTTTGTTTGATGGATGTGTTGATGCTTGTATGACAAATGTTTGTGACAATACGGATCATCATTCTTACTGGAATACTACTAATACTTTAACTCAACACTCGACTCACTCTCATGTACGCAATACATGGTACAATATATGCATAGATAAACCATGTTTTTTGAGCAGTGACAGAAGGTTACACTTCTTAGTCATGATTTGTGAATATACCTGGTTAAAATCTCTTTGGGCCATGGATTGGTTACTGTCATTGATCACATATATTGCTTAAGCCTTAATACATACCCTAAATCTATCCTTTGAGGGCAAATCAACCTTCCTGCATAAATTAGTCACGGCTCAAAAATCGTGGTTTATCTATACTGGATCATGAATTATTTAAAGTAATTTGAACCTACGATAAACATCATAGAGCACGTTTCCTGGATCAATTGAAACGCCCCTTGTACATGCAGTATTAAACACTTTATTGGCATTCTCACGGTATGGATCGTGTTACACTGCTTTTCAGTTGTGCAGAGGATTGTTCTTTTTTAATATGGCTCTGACGGAACTGAAAACCGACTTAACGCTCTGACAGAACTCAGGATATATGATATTTGAGTTCCGGCCGAGCGTAACATCAGTTTTGAGTTCCGTCAGAGCTATTTTAAAACAGAATAATTCTCGGACCGAACTGAGAAGTAGTATATCACGATTCATACTGTGATTCTAGGATGTGTATTGTTTTAGATTGATTAGTAGTTTTACAAAATTGAAACCAGTAACACCTTGTAATCGAATTCTGTCTGATTAACCAAGTAATTGTCTTAGTAGATATATATACGACTATTGAAACTGAGTTCCACACTCAATACCCTGACTGGTGAAATACAATTATAGCTTACTAATACACTAAATTACACAACAAAATATGTCATGAATGAATATTATATAGTACTTATTGAACATTGTTACAAAGTTTTGCTCTGAAAAAATGTCACTTTCATGACAGTATGAAGACGACTGAATGTTGAGTGTAAAGATTCATGTAATTCCAGTCATGAGACAGTTACCCACAGTTCGCTTAAAAGTTGTGTAAGTTTAAGTCTGTCCTAAGATACTGATAGTTGCAAGGACCAATCATGACCTAATTTTTAGCGAGATTTTTTAAAGAAAAACAGTGGCACACTTTTTATATGTGTTTAAAAACTGGACAGATGCTTAGAAGTGTTTGATGTGTTGAAAGACTGTGTCTCTAAAGTCTAATTCCAGTGCTGAATGTTACTGTCAAACTTTGGTTTTTGCAGAGTTATTAACCTTTGTTCAAAGACATGATTTTTTGGGATTTCTTTGTTTAATGTTACAATAATTGTACCACTGATGGGAATCTTCTTATTTCAGTATTAGGTTTCTTAGTAGCTTTTGCATACTGTAAGTGTGTAACTTGTTAGTCTGCACTGCCCGCATTAGATTTACACGTATGCACTTTCCATGTTTCATGCTTTATTTCTGTTCAACTTAAACTGACATAATAGTTGTACCAGGAAAGAGTTAACGATAAAGCTACCTAGGCCGGTATTTATAAAGCATCTTAAGTGAAAACTTAGAATTTTCTCAAAATCTAAAATTTTCCTCAAGTGTATCAGCTAAACAGGAAAACTAATATTTACAATTATTTACATTGTTTTGAAGCATTATGTAAAGAGCTACGGTAATCATATAGAAAACATGGGCTATTTTTTGTTTCTTGTGAAATATGAGCAGCTCAATATTTTAACTTAAGTCAAACTATTTAAGTTTTCACTTAAGATGCTTTATAAATACCGGCCCTAGTTCTGGAGTTTTGGTAATTTTATTAAGCGAGCCTCTGGCGCCTCTTGACAACAAGTGATATTAAACTTTGTACTGCATGTGTTACATAAAAGGTTATACAAACTCGCTATACTAACCTGGATACAAGGAAAGTCATGTGATATAGTACTTTAGGGCACCAATAAATTTTCGGATTTATCCCAAATTCCGGAGTTTATCACTCCTGCTAGAGTAAATTCACTCACTTCTGTTTGACTCTTTCTCATATGCTGTGTTGTTATTAAAACAGCATTACATAGTTTATATTGTGAATGAAATTGTTTCATATTTTTGATAAGTCAGTATTGATGTAAATATTTTTTGCTGAAATCAATTTAAATTGCAATAAATACGATGATTAACTGCTTAAGGCAATGTGTCACTTGTAATTGAACAATTGTATAAATATATTTTTATTCACGACATTTCGACACATCTTGTGTCTTCTTCTGGTGAATTATAATACTTCATACTTCAAGTCTTGTATAATTTTTTTAGATATGTGTATAAATATAAGGTTTTCGTATTTTGATAAAACAGTACCCCCCTTCTCTCTCTAGTTCATGAATTTTTGCACTTTAAATTGGAAGCTGATGCTTGCACAACTGTTCATACCAGATGTTTTGAATTGTTTTACCATTTTGTACATTAAATTATGATGTTTAATGTAAAATAAAACAGCCATTAAAATGTAAACGTTTGTTGTTGTTCTTTAATTTAATCATCACCTTTCTAGAATTTTAAAAGCATACATCATCTTTGTTTCAACCCATTCAGTTGTGTGTGTCAAATGTTTTTCAATACTTTCCAGGTAACACAAGTTTCACTTAAAGTCTTTCGGAGACTTAAAATAAGGTCCTGCATAAACATTGGTTTATTTACACCAGGCACATAAAAGAACCAGGGATTTTTCAACTTGGGAATCTTCCCGTGGCCAGGATAAATCAAGGAATATATTACTTAAACATCTGGTTTAGCTGATCACTCTATCCTGACACTTGATCAACCAGTGACTTACCATTCCTGGTATTATTTGGCTCTGGACCAACACTTCTGGTACTATCAAATCATGTAATCCTGACACTGCACAAAGCTGTCTTAGAACTATATACAGAATATGGAACAAGTGAGGTATACAGTACCTGCGTGATTTTGCTTGTGCCAATAGATCCAACGTTCAACGTCTCCCTTCCTGGGTTGGATGTTTCCACAGTCTGCTTGCTTACACTGAGACATACGTGTATAGATAGTGCATGCATGTGAACAGAAACAAACATGCCATAGATTATGTTTCAATATTTTTACAACTAAATCGAATATCGTATAGGCGAGGTGTTTCTGTTGCCTTCTGTGGGAAGACATTGGTGTTCATCTTCTGGAAGGAATAGCAGATGTCCTAGTAATGTAGGATGTGGAACCCCTGAAGTGACTAGGACTGGCGAAGAGGAATGACTTTCGACAAAGACATGTTGGCTACGGTCATTGTGTATCAGAAGAACGTCATGGACTTTCAAGTGCTGCATGTCTTGGCTACGGATGATGTGTTCCATTACTTTGCAGCTCACACGGTTAACGAGATAGTTCAGTAGTTTCCTGGAGGGCTCTTGTCATCTTTCTTGTGGATAGGCTTCAATGCGTCTGGTACTGCACTCTGGGATACAGCTATTTAAGGGTTACAGCTTAAGGATAGAAGGGGTTGCTAGGTCTACTCCCAACTTTATTGACTCCCCGCCTTTGTCATTGAACGAGACTATTGTACGAGCGTGCAAGATTGTATCATGATGTAGCTTTCGATAATGTTGGCTTAGTGCCATTTCACCATAACAAATAGCAGCACACGTAGAACATATTTTACAATTAATACTATTCTCCATAAAAATCGCAATTCACTGTTTACCAAGATTTCCTTTTAGAGGACTTTTAGAAACCCAAAACAACACCTACTGAAGTGTTTGCATCTGGGTATTGAAATAATTTTATTTAGTTACGTTGTATCCAGTGAGTACTGATCAGACACGGAGTCACTCTACTTGGGGCAGCTTACCAGGTCTGTAGAATACATGTATTGGTAGGTTGGTACGTATTTAAATACAAAGTTCTATTCCATAAAATACGTTAAAGGGACTCAACTCCAGTTGATAAATTTCAAAAATTATCAAAAAGTTCTCCTAAAATCGCTTTTTTGCGACCTAATACATTCATGTAAGAATGTGTACTTATTCATCTAGTACAAAAATAATCGCATAACGACGGTTCAGTACTACATTTAAAACCCTTAAAATATATTGCGTGACTAACGCAATAAGATATATATTCAACATTGTTCAATGTATAAATGCTGAGAAAAGTTATGAACCTAATTAACGGACGTTAAAACATGTTCGTAAGTTTTCATCAATAGCGCCTTTGATAGTTATGTAAGTGGTAAAAATGCTTTATGTATTCGTAAAACATAATTATGTGATTAAACGTCTACAAAACGTGTTTTTATCATCGGAATGGAGTTTAGTCCCTCTTTCACTGATAATAGCTTGAATGTTAGTACACTTATTCCATAGATACGTGGACAGCATAAAAGTTTATTTACATGCTTTTATACATACAAATATGCACACAATTTCGTTTGAAGTCATGAACGTTCTGAGAGATCTCCACACATATTTGTCGCTAGTTTTACCCTACCATTGATTGCTGTACCGTAATAAATTGATGGATAGATTAACTTCATTATTTCTTTTGAAATGGAGTAATTTAGTTATTTAATCAGGGATTATCTCTGCATGTTTGGCGCCGACTGCTTCAGCAACATTTATGAATATTTATTAGAAATAGTTAAACAAATTTGTGCCGTCTAAGTATAATGTTTCAATATTTTGATAAGTGTCAACCAAATGTTCGTTTTATTCGGACATCTTTTAGTATACGGTGGAGGATTCACTCAACCCGTTTCACGGACTGTGTACATTCTAGCAGGAGCTCTTCAATACAGTTATTTGAATTATCTACATTAATTTTTTATGATAAAGTGTTTTATACAAAAAATATCCTCCACACCGAACACTTACACAGTGACCTCCCTTGTTCTAGCAGTCCACTGAATTATTGACACACACACGTTCTATGATTACTCTTTTAATTCCTCAGTACTATCTGAGTTGTGTCCATGTGTGTTATTCAATATTGATATTTTCAATTTGAGCGATGATAGCCAATCATATCACCTGTTACGGACCAAGAGTTTAGTTTAAACAGCATTTTATTCTAAGACTATTTATAACAAAGATCCCACTCCTTTTCCAAATATAAAAATGATTATGTACATAGAATAATAACGTCCGGATCGAATGACGGTCTGGACAGGAAGAGGATCGGTTGAGGGAGAGAAATAAAGGACAACTAGGAGATGAAGTAAATAGGAAGGAAAGGGGAAAGAATATTGTGTGATCTGATTGGTTGTCCTTATCGTTAAGTCAAGTTATATCAATATTGATGACAACAACAGTACTTAGTAGACATGACCTATCATTCGCTTCGGTAATTCCACACTCTTCAATAGTGGCGCCTGTCTTCTTAGTACAAAGTAGAGTAGATTCTTGTGGAATCCAACTACATAAATCTAACAGGGTCTACTTCTCAAATTATCGAATGTTAAAAATGCATACCCATGTAATAATGTTTGAGCCAAGTTAGAACCTATAAATGATATGTCTTAGTGTATATCGTTTAAATAATTGGCACCACTACATGTACAACCGCTACATAGATAAATCAGAACTACATTTTTTGTATATTGTATATATATTTCTCTCAGTTACCATAAAGTGCTGTCTACTCTTTTGTTTTTACTCATTGACTAATGCATGTATGAATAACTGACTATAGAAAGTTAAACCTGTTCATTCACCAGATTATAAACACAGACAATATGATACTGTATCACGTTGCCAATGACGTAATTAATGCGAAATAAGAGGAATTATTAAAGGGCTAGTAGAGAAGGCGGAAGAGTTGGAACTTTGTTTTATTTGGTCAGGAGAAATTCACTTAGGTAAGAACTGTTTTATTTTTATTAAATGTATTAAAATTTAAATAAATATAAAATGAAGTAGTATACTTTACCTTTTAAGTTCTTCAGAAAAACAGACAAATGGGCCAGCCGATTTATTAGTATATCAGTGTACTTTAAGTTTCGGCCAGTGTTTGTTGGGCTTTTACATACATTTTGAGCGAAAAACGGCGGTACCCGTTCTATGGGTTCCGTTTGATTTTACAACCATGTCAGTATGGTGTTATACATGTATTTGGAATGCAGCATATTTGTTAGGATACGAAATAATTAATATGTAACCGTTATTTATCTATAATAAACTGTCATTGCTCACGTGTTTGACTGCTATACGCACGTGCTATTATTTTCTTTAATGTTGACATCACTTCTGAGTTCACATATCTGCCAGCTCTTCAGATACTAACTTCCCTTCCGGATGGACAACTAATTTCCAAACTTCACAAACATCAGTTTAATATAAAAGTAGTTATAGATAATATACTACCGATTCTAGGTTATATTAAAACACTGTTGTTTTGTTATTATAGGGTGTTAATGATGAAGATGACAATATGGCTGTGCCTGGTTGTAACCATGGCAACATGTATCCGTGGTTACGACGACGATTATTTTGACACCCTTGGTAACGGTGATGACGACCAGGGCTATGATGAAGGTAGCCAGACTAACAATGATGACACTTATCACGAGCTTATAAATGTAAGAAACTTTTATTTACTAAAATATACAAAAAACAGTCAGCTTATAACGCCCTGTCTGGTTTGTAACAATGCGTGTTTAATTATATGGTATTGTGTAGGTAGATAGTAATAATATATAACTATTATGGTTTGATAACAGCTTGTAGTAATGCGCCAGTCAATTGGCACCCAACGCCATTCGTAAGGAAGTCCGGTGATGGTTACATTTTCTTTTTCAAAACCGGGGTAAAATCCCTGCAACATGGTCAAGCAGAAGGTAAGCCGCTGAAATGACAGGGCAATATTGGCGCGAAACAAAAGCCCCACACTACTACGGCATTGTGGGGACATCGGAAAGGTAAAACGACAAGGTGCATATTCCCACGGTACCGGGGTTTGGGGAGCGTGGTTTCACTTGAAGGTGGCAAGTTAATAAAATAAAGCTATACGCCCATGTGGCCGAGTACGGAATACCGTTAGGGCCATCGTGGTTACACATTAAAATCCAGAGGGCGACAATGCGACAACGCGATAGTACGATGGCGACAATGCGACAGTACGATGGCGACAATGCGACAACGCGATGGCGACAATGCGACAACGCGATAGTACGATGGCGACAATGCGATAGTACGATGGCGACAATGCGACAACGCGATAGTACGATGGCGACAATGCGATAGTCATATCGTACTATCGCCATCGTACTGTCGCATTGTCGCCATCGTACTATCGCGTTGTCGCATTGTCGCCATCGTATTATCGCATTGTCGCCATCGTACTATCGCATTGTCGCCATCGTACTATCGCGTTGTCGCATTGTCGCCATCGTACTGTCGCATTGTCGCCATCGTACTATCGCGTTGTCGCCATCGCGTTGTCGCATTGTCGCCATCGTACTGTCGCATTGTCGCCATCGTACTATCGCGTTGTCGCCATCGTATTATCGCATTGTCGCCATCGCGTTGTCGCATTGTCGCCATCGTACTGTCGCATTGTCGCCATCGTACTATCGCGTTGTCACATTGTCGCCATCGTACTGTCGCATTGTCGCCATCGTACTGTCGCATTGTCGCCATCGCGTTGTCGCATTGTCGCCATCGTACTGTCGCATTGTCGCCATCGTACTATCGCGTTGTCGCCATCGTATTATCGCATTGTCGCCATCGTACTATCGCGTTGTCGCCATCGTACTATCGCGTTGTCGACTATCGCCAATCGACTACTGAGTCCAAATACTAGGTTTCATCGACTCAATACAAGGAATAATCCTGTGAAGTTTGACTAACCTTGCTCAATGTAAGGTCATGTGACCTTGACCTTTTGCCTACTAACCCCAAAGTGTAAGTTTCATCTACTTAATACAAGCAATCATCCTATGAAGTTTGAATACCTTAGGTCAAAGTAATCTCCAGTTATTGAGCCAAAATCCTTTTCTATCATAAGGTCACAGTGACCTTGACTTTTCGACTGATAAGTATCATCTACTGAATATAAGCAATAATGCTATGAAGTTTCACTTCCATTGGTCAAATTGTTCATTAGTTATTTAGCTGCAACTGTGTTTTAATGTAAGGTCACAGGGACCTTGACCTTTGATCTACTGATCCCAAAAACATTAGGCTTCATCTACTTAATACAAGCAACCATCCTGTTAAGTTTGACTACCCTAGGTCAAGGCAATCTCTAGTTATTGATCAGAACAAAAAGGTCTACGGACCGGCCCATCAACATTTGCAAAACAGTATACCCCCACTTCCTTTCAGTTATTATTCACAGAGTTATCTACTCGCGCCTTTTGATGGGGAGTGTGATCATAAACACGTATGCAAAGTTTCAAGGCAATATCTTGAAGGACTTGAATTTAAGGACAATTTATGTCAAATATCTAAGGTCTAGGAAATGTGGTTCTGGTGAAGATTTTTAGTTTTTCCCATCCGAATCCAAAGATGCCCCGAGGAGGGGTCTATCTGATCCCTGGGGTTATGATTTAATCAAACTTCAAAATTGGTAGAGGTCCATTAGACCATGCTACATGTCAAATATCTAAGCTCTGGCTCTTGTGGTTCTGGAGAACAATTTTCGAGTTTTCCTATACAAAACCATATATGCCGCGGGGCCAATCTTACCCGGTGGTCATGATTTTAACAAACTTGTCCCCTAGACAATGCTTCACACCAAATATTCAAGCTCTGGGCCTTGCTGCATCGTAGATTTTTTTAAAATTTGGCTGCCATGGAAACCAGAGTTCCTCATGAAATTCCATTTTTGAACAACTTTGAAATGGGACCACCAAAGGATCATTTCTACCAAATTTGGTACCAATTGACCCAGAGGTTTAGGAGAAGTATATTTTGTAATTTGAGGCAAAAGTTTGACGGACACATGGATGGACAGTCTGATGACAGTTTCCACAAAATCTCAAAAGCTCACAATGTCACAGTGTAACAGGTGTGCTAAAAATTGGACTGGTACGAAAATTTTAACCAACAACAACACCGTGGTAAGAAGAGCTCCGCTATTCCTTGAATAGTAAAGCTAACTAGAACTCCACACAATGAGATCTATATATGTATCAAGATTCAAGTCAATATCTCAAATACTTTTAAAGATATGCTCCGGACAAAAAAATAAGTATTTTAAATAACAAAGGACAATTACTCAACAAGAGGGCCATGATGCGACAATGCGACAATGAGACAGTACGATGGCGACAATGCGACAGTGCGATAATACGATGACGACAGTACGATAACGCGATAGTACGATGGCGACAATGCGATAGTACGATGGCGACAGTACGATATGACTATCGCATTGTCGCCATCGTACTATCGCGTTGTCGCATTGTCGCCATCGTACTATCGCATTGTCGCCATCGTACTATCGCGTTGTCGCATTGTCGCCATCGTACTGTCGCATTGTCGCCATCGTATTATCGCATTGTCGCCATCGTACTATCGCACTATCGCATTGTCGCCCTCTGGATTTTAATGTGTAACCACGATGGCCCTAACGGTATTCCGTAGCCGAGCCTTCGCAATTGTGTCCGAAAAATCCACGACCGAATAATTTGAAATTTGAGCTAGCTATTTATTCAGCAGAAGCTGAAAATATGTATTGACGTGTAATTGACTTGTTACCGAAATAATACGACAACGCTCAGTCATGGTAGACTGGGATTGTGTCGTATTTAATGAACTCGGAAGTACTGGAATAATTATATAAATAAGTTATTTCACTTGGAACCACCCTGAGGTTTCTATTGAACATATTGTTGGTATGCGTTCCACCCCGTACACTCATTATTGTGCATTGACCTCGTACATTGTTATGTCATGCAGTGGATTTTGAAAAACAATAGTTGAATTGTTAAATCAGTTTTAATAAATACTGTAGCAATCCTAGATCCTTATTAATGTCCATGTGATTGTGTTCATTAAACCACGTGAACGTATTATACTGACGTTCTGTCCGTTCAAAGTTAAATGAGAACGGTTATTAACATACGTTCGCCCGTCAGGTAAACGTAGGCACTATATATATTAACTGTTAAATTATGCTTATCAAAAGGTCAGACTCGTGTCAAATTAACCAAGCTATACAACTTACACGTATAGGGGAGGTGAATCCCCTGTATTATTATTCAAATTATAGATCGTTATTTCCCTTTGACAAGACCAGACGAGGTCGTTACATCGACCGTGCATTAGGAAACAATATACTAGTACTACACTATGCCCATCTACCTTAAAATGATCGTTCGTTTGTAACGTGACATTGTAAAGCCAAAATAGCTGAAATAATGACCATACTGTATATGATTATGAAGGCATTATGCACATTGCAACACTGATAAAAAGTTAAACGTTTTTAGCGTTTGGTGATGGCTTCAATATTTTCCAAACTTAACAAGAACATACTATACTTTCAGATGGAATTGTCTATCAACTCCTTGTCAAAGTTTATGGGATGTAAGTTTATAGCTGATTAATTCACTTAATTATCCTGTTAATTAAATTGTTGGAGTATGTCACTTAGTATTACAGTAATTTATTAATTAATATTTCTGATCATTACAGAATTATGCCACATACACATAAATACATCTCACTCTATAAGTAACATGAAGATATATAAGCGTATATTGAACACATATACTAGTATGTCAGTGAGGTTTAAGCAAATATTCCACACGATTAGAGGAACAACCAACGATCATTCACTCGATCAGGTTCTGACAACACATGGTGGTGTAATACTTTGACTTATTAGATCGGTTCGTTGGCCAGTAAAACTGGCTACCATTGGTTATGGTCGTGTATTTGCTAACTGTTGATCAATTAACATGAGGTCCTTGTTTTTGATTCCAATAAATGGTATATATATAATGTATATCATTTATATACTTTGTACTAGTATGCTCCTGAAAAAAATTACAAATCGTTGTCATCATATAAATGATTAGACCAAAAAAGAACTAACTATGAATATGATATTTGTCTATACACAGATCATGAACCATACAGACTTATGATTTTTATTATATTTGTAGTTAAATGTCCTAAAGGTTATCGTTGTTTACCCGTACTGGAGTGTCTACCATGTGATTACGGATCATACAAACCTAAGAAGGGAGCTGGTCTATGTGAGATATGTCCACCTGGATGTACAACTCTAAGGAAAGGAGCTGAAAACTGGAAAGAATGTATCCGTATGTAGTTTGTGATGTTTGATTATACATAGACGTGTAAACAGAGACCATTATTATTCATAGGGACTTCAAAATTTGCTCGATATTGACAGGGTGCTCGTAATATCGATGCTTTCAGAAACGTGTAATTGTACCTAGTTCCATCTCTCAATGTAGAAAACAGGGTTATAATTTCAATGAGCTCCTTTCATGTGTCTCTGATCTTGCTGTTTTCCATTTAGCTGGTCTTAGTCCAGAAATACACTAAACCCATGTACTTTATAATTTATGTGTACCTTTACTTAATATGGTGTGTGTTGACCTACTTACTACTGTATTCTTTCAGCAAAATGTCCGCCGGGTTATGAAGAATCAGAATGTGGAAAGACGTGCACGAAATGTCGTCCTGGACATTACAAGTCAAACTGGAAAAATGAAAAATGTCGAACCTGTCCAACACATGCACAGTTTGATCGTAGTATGGTTGGAATGAGAAGACGTAGCCAGTGTTACGGTATGGCATAGTTTGATGTCAAATCATTACTGCGCATGTGCACAATGTGTAATTAAAATCCCCGAATCTATGAGAAGTTAAACATCAATTTACAAATCAATTTTGTTTTTTCAATAATAATAATTTTCTAATATAACAAGAAAGTTGAAAACAGTCGTGGTATCATTGTGTCGATCATTATAATCAAAACAGGCTATTTTGAGTATTTTAAAGCCCTACGAGTTGCGACTCATTGTGGCGGTATACATGTACAGTATACACTTTTGTAATTGGTCGCATTTCAAACTCCGAATTCTTTCCATAGTTTTGATGATAATTTGTGCGCAAAAGCTTTACGTAGTTGAGTTAACAATGAATTCATTAACAATCAAAATTACATGTCAAAGTATGTACCATGCGTTCAATTTGTTTATTAGACTTATTTGTGCAAAATATCATCAATAATAACGTCACAATTTAAAGAATTGCGGGGGGTGTGTGAAAAATGACCAATTAGAAAAGTGACCCAGTGCATGTATATACACAATCGTCTGAACGGACGAATGTCTTTTACTAGACTTTAAATCGGTAATTAACTTTTAATATTTTTTATATGTATTTTGTTCTCGTATAAGATTGATACAATACAGTAGTTCACCATTTGTTACACGTTTGTTCACATACTGAGATAATTTTTGACAACTTTTTATCGTCTTTGCAGCTTTTGATGTTACAACAGAAGAAATGGAAACAGGTGATTAAATAGATTTATTAATCCGTTACCTTGACTACATTTGATTCATTTGACGCTGTTCATCAGTCATATGTACTTTTGAATGATATACGAATAATTCCAAAGTCAGCAAATCCCTGTATTCTGATTGGCTTAGACGTGACGTTTACACTCCGGATAATTAAACCTCCGTTTATTGACGTTTACACTAATTTTTCTTTTTCTGAAGTGGATGGAGTAAGTCAAATTGTAAAGGTTCATCACAGCTGTACTTTTTGCTCATGCTTAGACTTATTACGGTGTAGTGTCACATAGACACCGCTTACATGTATGTTTATCCTCTTAGTTTGTATGTAAATAAGTCACAGCATCGTCTTATCGATATTTGGTTATGCATGTACTATTCTCCCCAACTCACGTTTTGGTGACGTCATTTACAACGCCATGAAAGCAAGCTCATTTTGTAAATATGGTGGACTAAGCTTTACTCAGTGCTTTCATTCAGATCAGGTGTTTACACATCAGTGAACTTCGAAAATTGGTAGTTTAATCACATTGTACCAATCAAATAATTGTGTCTTCATTTCTTCATACTTTATACTTTCAGTTACATATACTACAGAAAAACCAGGTAAGAAGTCACGTGATCATTATATCATTTATGGTTTAAGCACTTCACGAAAAATGTTTGGGCAGTGATTTATGTATAATCTACTGCTTTAGTTATTTGTTCTAATATATATTAATGAATTTTGAAATTTATCACTGATTTCTTGAACTGGACAACAGGTACAAGGAAACATGTGTTGTCGTGCATACATCTGACACACATCCATTTTATAAACGAGTACTCTGTTAGGTAGCGGAAATACGGTTACACGTTCGTATATTCTTTTAAATTAAAAAAAGTAATCATGTTATTTGTGTGCGTGCGCGCGCCTTTTATGCTCTGTTGTGTATACTAAATACTGCATTCCTTGTCCGAATTGTGGTTATCTTTTTGTATGAATATCTAGATCTTAATGTGTTGGACGACACATATTGGCAACTGTCGTGTCCGTAAGGTTAGATAATAAACATTATTGTCTTTGCATGCATATTATTAACTTTATAGTATAATTTAGTACAACTAATATATTTTCAGTTACAAGAGGTTGTGAGGGTCTAGGTAAGTGTATATAATAATAATAATAATAATAATAATAATAATAATAATAATAATAATAATAATAATAGTAGTAGTAGTAATAATAATAATAATAACGACTTTATTTATAGTGGATAACATATTTGGTTCAAGACCAATTTTCAATATGGAATATGACTATAATATAATTGTGCAAATAATTTAATCGCTTAGTCTAGTTAGATGATAGTTCTTGTCGTGTTTACCAGCATTGTCTGATTTGTTAGTATGCTTTTGTTTAGACTTTTGACACATCTTAAACCATTTCTTGTGATATCCTTGGCATTTTTAAAATGTCCATCTGACATGGCTGTTATATTACTGCATGCTCACCCATTTACTGTATTTGTATGCTTTGATATTGTGATATTCATTTTTATAATTCTATATATTTCAAGATCATCTAGGTTTTCCTTAGATATATTTATATGCATTTAATTGTATATATTATCTATTGTTGACATCTAGGAGCATGTACTGAGGACGTATATCAGCATGTAGAATACAATCATGTGTCAGCCCCGAGGTCCAACTGCAAACAGTTCTGTCAGTGTACTTATGATGATCAGCTTATATCATACTATTGGTCGCTACATAACTGTTCTACTGGAACACTGTTTGATGATGCATTGAACACGTGCGCACATGAAAACGACGTTACATGTACAAGTATGCATACTTTACAATCTTTAATAATTATAAAGTATTTCGATTTACGAATAAACTTACAACAACTGTTTATGCAATATAGTCCGTAACGCTGAGCTGTCGTGAACTATTTTGTTAACTGAATAAAACACCCAGCAATACATTCTTAACGACAACCCTGCCGTAATACTGTCTACATGGATTTCTTGTTTATTTCGATTGTTGTTTCTTAGATTTACAAAAAAGTACTTACTGATGTTCTTAATCAAGTTATGTGTTGTAATGCATTGAGACGTATACTCTATATCACCATCTCTTATTGTATCTTTTAGGTCTGTCAATACCTACTTCTACGCTTCCCACAGAGAAACCAATCAGCACTGATGGTATGAACATATATCTGCTATAAAATCTATGAGTTATTTACCAACTTTCCGTAATACTTGGAAACGTGTTTATAATAGTTAGATTGCACAACATCGATCGATCAAGCCGGCAGCATAATCACATATATACAATTTGGGATTATATATCAAATACATGTTAATATGTACCAAAATGTCATTTTCTTGTAAAGTTGTCAATCGCTACTCATTTTTAATATATCAATGCTAACATTACTTACAGAAGAGCTAATTACATCACCTGGGTTACAGTATGTTACATCTTCAGAAAATGTCATTTTCACACTGACCTATACCAAATATGCTGATGTTTAAATCTTGATTGTCTTTGAAATAGCTTAGGCCATATCACACACTTATTATTAATTTATTCTGCATGTTTTTATATTTTCAGTTACTGGACATCCAGGTATGTAGTTACTTAACATTTGTATTCTTGTGTCCGGTGAAATATAGTATTATACTCTAATGTTGGAGTTAGTTTCTCCAAATTTTTCTGACATTTATTAATATTAAATATGGTACTTTGTAATTCTTTCAAATAATTAAACTAACATGTTTATGTGATTTAATAATAAAACACTTTGTATGCATAATAATGTATGCAATGAGACATACTTGTAGTATTATTCATTTAATAATATTTTCAGGGACAAAAGGCTGCGAGGCTCTAGGTAAGTGAGGATGAATACAATTTTACTATTTAATCACTTAGATGATAGCGTTAGTCGTGTTTTACGTCGTTAAACACTTATTGTTGCATATAATATTAAGTTCAGTGGACTGAACCGGTAGTCATTATTAATCAGTCAAGTAAAGCATAAATCTTTCTTAATTTTCTGATGTTTTATGTCACTTTATTATGTCCAATATCTATCATTTGATAAGTTCAAACATTTATTCGAGATGTTTGTGTAGCTGACTTTGTGACGTATAGCTATAGTCTTTGGTCTTCTGTTTCCAAGTGATTTTTGTGTTTTTCTTGTCTTTAGCTCTAATACTGCTGAGTACTTCCTTGCTTGTTAGATTTGTTAAGACTAGTGCAATCTGCTAATTATCTCGTTGACCCCTAGATATACTCACTCGTATGTTTTATGTATGTTTGACATCTAGGAGCATGTACTGAGGACGTATATCTTGATGTGGATTACAATCATGTCTCAGCCCCGGGATCCAACTGTAAACAATTCTGTCAGTGTTCTTATGATGCTGAGCTTGTATCATACTATTGGTCGCTACATAACTGTTCTACAGGAACATTGTTTGATGATGCATTGAACACGTGCGCACATGAAAACGACGTTACATGTACAGGTTTGTACACTTAATAATCTTTAATAATTATAAAGTATTTCGATTTACGAATAAACTTACAACAACTGTTTATGCAATATAGTCCGTAACGCTGAGCTGTCGTGAACTATTTTGTTAACTGAATAAAACACCCAGCAATACATTCTTAACGACAACCCTGCCGTAATACTGTCTACATGGATTTCTTGTTTATTTCGATTGTTGTTTCTTAGATTTACAAAAAAGTACTTACTGATGTTCTTAATCAAGTTATGTGTTGTAATGCATTGAGACGTATACTCTATATCACCATCTCTTATTGTATCTTTTAGGTCTGTCAATACCTACTTCTACGCTTCCCACAGAGAAACCAATCAGCACTGATGGTATGAACATATATCTTCTATAAAATCTATGAGTTATCTTCCAACTTGCGTAATACTTGAAAACGTGTTAATAATAGTTAGATAGCAGGTCATTGATCGATCAAGCCGTCAGCATAATCACATATTTACAATGTGGGATTATATATCAAATACATGTTAATATGTACCAAAATGTCATTTTCTTGTAAAGTTGTCAATCGCTACTCATTTTTAATATATCAATGCTAACATTACTTACAGAAGAGCTAATTACATGACCTGGGTTACAGTATGTTGCATCTTCAGAAAATGTCATTTTCACACTGACCTATACCAAATATGCTGATGTTTAAATCTTGATTGTCTTTGAAATAGCTTAGGCCATATCACACACTTATTATTAATTTATTCTGCATGTTTTTATATTTTCAGTTACTGGACATCCAGGTATGTAGTTACTTAACATTTGTATTCTTGTGTCCGGTGAAATATAGTATTATACTCTAATGTTGGAGTTAGTTTCTCCAAATTTCTCTGACATTTATTAATATTAAATATGGTACTTAGTAATTCTTTCAAATAATTAAACTACAATATAACATGTTTATGTGATTTAATTATAAAACACTTCGTATGCATAATAATGTATGCAATGAGACATACTTGTAGTATTATTCATTTAATAATATTTTCAGGGACAAAAGGCTGCGAGGCTCTGGGTAAGTGAGGAAGAATACAATTTTACTATTTAATCACTTAGATGATAGCGTTAGTCGTGTTTTACGTCGTTAAACACTTATTGTGCATATAATATTAAGTTTAGTGGACTGAACCGGTAGTCATTATTAATCAGTCAAGTAAAGTATAAATCTTTCTTAATTTTCTGATGTTTTATGTCATTTTATTATGTCCAATATCTACCATTTGATAAGTTCAAACATTTATCCGAGATGTTTGTGTGACTGTATTTGTGACGTATAGCTATAGTCTTTGGTCTTCTGTTTCCACGTGATTTTGGTGCTTTTCTTGTCGTTTGCTCTAATACTGCTGAGTTCTTCCTGTCGTGTGTAATTTGTTAGTATGATTTGTTCAGATTTGTCACATCTTTAGATTATCTCGTTGTTCCCCTTGGTATAAATATATTATATTTTATTATATATGTTTGACATCTAGGAGCATGTACTGAGGACGTATATCTTGATGTGGACTACCAACATGTCTCAGCCCCGGGATCCAGCTGTAAACAGTTCTGTCAGTGTACTTATGATTTTGAGCTTATATCATACTATTGGTCGCTACATAACTGTTCTACGGGAACATTGTTTGATGATGCATTGAACACATGCGCACATGATGACGAAGTTACATGTACAAGTATGTATACTTTACAATCTTTAAAAATTATAAAGTATTTCGATTTACGAATAAACTTACAACCACTGTATATGCAATATAATGTGTAATACTGAGCTTTCGTGAACTATTGTGTTAATTGAATAAAACACACAGCCAAACATTCTTAATCATTTCTGTGGCAATGTTTGTATTGATTTCTTGCTTATGTGGATTGTTGTTTCTTAGATTTACAAAAATGTACTAACTAATCTTTTGAAACTAGTTACATGTGTTGCTACATTAAGACATATACGAGAGGTGTTCAACTTATAAATGAACAAAACATGAACACCGATTTTGCAATATTGAATAAAAACAATAGAAATATAATTTTTAAACCATGAGAGAAAATGTTTTAAGTTGAACATATGATCATCATATCTTGTATATTTCCTTCGGTTAAAGCTTAAAACAACAATTTAGTAGATGATGTTGTTTTTCCTGTTTTGAAGGCAAAATGGCCCTTTTATAAGCATCAAGAAAGTGTTAGTAAATTTTCATTTTGCATTTTTAATGAGAACACCAGTAATATTTGTCGTAAGAAGTCTTATTAAAGTTCTGTTTCCAGTAATTGTGAAATGGCACCAAAAATTGAAAATTGCCCAACATTGCCAAAACCTACACTTAAACCTAAAATTGGTTTTATGATATCTATGATGAATCCATTAGCAGAACGTGGAATAGAACCACAGATGGGCGTGTACATAGAAACTATCAGTGACATTATTTCGAAACAGTTGAATGCATAGTTCTGGGAAAATGCGAAGTCCCTACGCTGAAAATCAAGAAAAACATGCCTCGCAGTCAAAAGTCTTGGAATCTAGAAATGCGAAATAAACAACATCATGTGGAAAAGTTGTTTCATTATGGCGAAGCAATGGTGAAATCTTAAAGAATGTTATGATAGATTATGGTATGCTATTTTAGAAAAGGTCACAAGGATAGGGAGAAGTTCATGTTTGTCCAGCTTTGGGTGTTCGCGGCCGTTTTCATGGAAAGGCATTGGGTTTGTTATTATGGAAATACGCACATCAAAATCAATATCAAATTGACGAAATTGAAGGCTGTGGTCTATGTACAAACCGTTTCAAATCAAGTTTTCAACAAAAAAGTTTTACATATCGTTCCTAGTGACTGTTCCAAGAACATAGTGTTTCATCCAGATTCAGCTTCAAGTCGCCATATACAACGCCAAATAAAAAACTTAATAATATAATTTTGATATATATTATAACCAAACAGTGGATGTCGAAGTCTTCTCATGCTTTAACAATTAAATTTTCTATCTGGTAGATACTAAAACAACGATTAAAGAAGGAAAATGTAAACGTAATTATTACGAGTTTTGGACCTTCAAAACGCAAATAACAACACCCTCTATCCTAATGTTGATTATGATTTAACCGTAACGTATTGGCAATTTACAATTATTATATATACTTCTTGAAACACTACTTTACACAATATAAAAGTTTTTATTCAATTTCATTGTAAGAGTAACAAAATATCGATGTTCATTTTCTGTTCATAAATAAGTTGAACACCTCTCGTACTCTATATTGTATCTTTAAGGTCAGTCAATACCTACTTCTACGCTTCCCACAGAGAAACCAATCAGCACTGAAGGTATGAATATGTATCTTCTATAAAATATATGAGTTGCCTACCAACAAATCGCAATACTTGGAAACTTGTTAATAATAGTTAATCGATAAAGCCGTTAGCACAATCGTACCTACTGTTTGTTAATATATCAAACATACGTGTTAATATGTACAAGAAAGTCATTTTCTTGTATACTTGCCTATCGCTACTCCATGTCTATTCGTCGATGCTAACATGTCTCACAGAAGAGCATAATACATTAAATGTCCATCTACCACAACTGACACCAAATGTCCTGATATTTTAACCTTCATTGCTTTTAAAACAAATTAGGCCACCAACTAGCAAGTATTAATTTATTCTGCATTAATCCAAAAATGCCTACATATTAGTCACTTCGCGAAGCGAAAATGGGTTAAATCGTTTACGTAAGTATTGGCAAACGTGGCGTAAATTTGACGTCGTTCATCAAAAAATGACAATGACGTGCTCCGGTATGCTGTTACAGCATCTGTGCGTTTCAAGGTAAAAGTCATGTAGTTTAGGCTAATTCAATGACATTGGTCACATTGTTTTGGTATACGTATGGTCACGTTGCATTAAAAAAATGAAAGCATTTGAATCTGTGGTTTGTGATGAAGTTTTTCTACGAACTTTTTGATTCACTCACGTAAACTCTATATTAACATATCTTATTTTGTCTTTTAGGTCAGTCAACACCTACTTCTACGCTTACCACAGAGAAACCAATCAGTACTGACGGTATGAACATATATCTTCTATAAATCTTTGATATTTCTACCAAGTTATCGTAATACTTGTAAACTTAATAATAGTAAGAAGCCATAACATCGATCGATAAATCCGTCAGTATAATTTGTTCTACAGTGTGTTTATATATCAAATACTTGTTAATATGTATAAGAAAGTCACGTTCTTTTATATATGTCAATCGCTTCTCAATTTTTATTCGCCAATGCTAACATGTCTTACAGAAGAGAATAATACATGTGTTATAGGATATACTTTTCACAGAAAATGTCCATCTACCACAACTGACACCAAATGTCCTGATATTTTAACCTTCATTGCTTTTAAAACAAATTAGGCAACCAAATACCAAGTATCAATTTATTCTGCATAAGTCCAAAAATACCTACATATTAGTCACTTCGCGATGCGAAAATGGGTCAAATCGTTTACGTAAGTATTGGCAAACGTGGTGTAAATTTAACGTCGTTCATCTAATGACAATGACGTGCTCCGGTATGATGTTACAGCATATGTGCGTTTCAATGTAAAAGTCACGTAGTTTAGGCTAATCCAATGACATTTGGCAAATTATTTAGTTATAAGTATTATCAGGTTATATTATAAATTGAAAGCATTTGAAGCTATGGTTTGTGATGAAGTTTTTCTACGAACTTTTTGATTCGCCCACGTACACTCTATATTAACATATCTTATTTTGTCGTTTAGGTCAGTCAAAACCTACTTCTACGCTTCCCACGGAAAAACCAATCAGCACTGACGGTATGAACATATATCTTCTTTAAATCTTTGATATTTCTACCAAGTTATCGTAATACTTGGAAACTTAATAATAGTTAGAAGCCATAACATCGATCGATAAATCCGTCAGTATAATTTGTTCTACAGTGTGTTTATATATCAAATACTTGTTAATATGTATAAGAAAGTCACGTTCTTTTATATATGTCAATCGCTTCTCAATTTTTATTCGCCAATGCTAACATGTCTTACAGAAGAGAATAATACATGTGTTATAGGATATACTTTTCACAGAAAATGTCCATCTACCACAACTGACACCAAATGTCCTGATATTTTAACCTTCATTGCTTTTAAAACAAATTAGGCAACCAAATACCAAGTATCAATTTATTCTGCATAAGTCCAAAAATACCTACATATTAGTCACTTCGCGATGCGAAAATGGGTCAAATCGTTTACGTAAGTATTGGCAAACGTGGTGTAAATTTAACGTCGTTCATCTAATGACAATGACGTGCTCCGGTATGATGTTACAGCATATGTGCGTTTCAATGTAAAAGTCACGTAGTTTAGGCTAATCCAATGACATTTGGCAAATTATTTAGTTATAAGTATTATCAGGTTATATTATAAATTGAAAGCATTTGAAGCTATGGTTTGTGATGAAGTTTTTCTACGAACTTTTTGATTCGCCCACGTACACTCTATATTAACATATCTTATTTTGTCGTTTAGGTCAGTCAAAACCTACTTCTACGCTTCCCACGGAAAAACCAATCAGCACTGACGGTATGAACATATATCTTCTTTAAATCTTTGATATTTCTACCAAGTTATCGTAATACTTGTAAACTTAATAATAGTTAGAAGCCATAACATCGATCGATAAATCCGTCAGTATAATTTGTTCTACAGTGTGTTAATATATTAAATACTTGTTAATATGTATAAGAAAGTCACGTTCTTGTATATATGTCAATCGCTACTCAATGTTTATTCGTCAATGCTAACATGTCTTACAGAAGAGCATAATACATGACCTGTGTTATATGATGTACTTTTCCTAGAAGGTGTTCATCTACCACAACTTACACCAAATGTCAAATTACACACATAAGGCCACCAAATACCAATAATTAATTCATTCTGCATGTTTTCATATTTTCAGGTACAGGACATCCTGGTATGTAGTTACTTCAACTTTTAATCTTGAAAGTGTCCGGTGAATTATAGACTTATATTTTTACACTCTAATCAATGTTTAGTTAGTTTCTTCAAATTTAGCTGACATTTATTACATTTGCACCTTAACACC
Organism: Spisula subtruncata; assembly: GCA_963678985.1. NCBI lineage: Eukaryota > Metazoa > Mollusca > Bivalvia > Venerida > Mactridae > Spisula > Spisula subtruncata. The sequence continues at coordinate 305,455 of OY787675.1, read as the reverse complement.
TGGTATTGGCCAGGTAACAATATCCTACATTTCACCATAATAATGATTCCTGGTTGACACAGCTAGTTTTTTTGGACATGCTTTATGAGTACAGTCTTGTCACTTCCTTGTTTGTCATTTGCTACAGCTTGGCCAAAATGGTTCGAATTTTTTCGCATACACATTATCAATAATTGCCAAACATGTTATAACATTGTGTCGTATATATTTCCAGACGCTGACGAGGTTTGCGGACCTTTAGGTGAGTGCATATCACCAGAACTGTATTATTGATAAAGACAATTTGAAAACAAAATAAAAAGTCTATAAGAAAAATATTTATTTTCCAAATAAAAAAATAGTATCTTTCAATTTAACGATGCATTAACTGTTGTATGTTAGTACAAAAATGAAGAAACACTCACATTTACGCGTATAACTTGTACAATTGTGTGGATATATTATTACATGACTCTAACTGGTGCTTAGGTCGGTCACTGTCAAACATTCCATTCCATGGAAGTTTGACAACGATGTCACAAATGGCCACATATGTTGCTGGTTTCTTGTGAAAGGGTAGGTTGGTAATGTTATTGATATTGTCGAGGGCAATAAGTTTCCAATGGTTGAATCAAACATCGCATATATACTCTAGCAGCTGAAGTTAAACCTGAATACAAATAAATAATCCGAGTGTTAGGACAATTGTATCGCTCATATTGTTTGATTTGTTTTGTCATGCATACGTTAAGTATGTATCCATAATATGTTTTGTATTTTATCATGTTTGATTTCAGGGACTTGTGATGCTAACCGATACTCGAACCCTGACGAAAATCATGTTGCAGCCCCTGGATCAAACTGTGAAGAGTACTGTCAATGTGCACACAGGACAGAAGCACCATCCTACTATTGGGTGTTACATGACTGTGCCATTGGAACATTGTTTGATAATGGAATGAACGTATGTAACCACAAGGATGCGGTTACATGTACGGATACAGGTACGTATCACACGTTTATAGGCTACTGCATGCATATATAGCTAGTTTGCGATAGAAAAAATCGTATTTTTTAAAGATCTCTGAAAATCTATTCATCAGATTTTGGTAAAAAATTACACAGAACTACAATAATTTCCTACGTACTCCCATTCCAAATTTCACAATGTTTAGTCACCAATTAAAAGACATTTTTTCTTTATCATATATTGTAATTACATGCGCATGGACAGTTTAACCCAGGGATGTAATCTTGTATTCCATTGATGATTTACTATCAATTATTTAACCGTTACAATCCGTGATCGACGGGATTGACATTGCTGTTATGTGTTATGAAGACGAGACTTAGGAGACCTGTATCATTCGGATTTGACACCCCATCCTTTGTGGTGTCTATCGCTATGAGGGTATGAGATAAGAGATATGAGCGGCCCTTTCTACTATGGGCATTCATAAAGGCGATTACTGGGACCATTTGTCTTTATTCTTTGTTTCGACGCGGTCTGCGCGGTCTGTGACCGAACCTGGGAGTTCACGCAGTCGACGCGGACACTCTATCACTATGATATCTGACAAAATACAAGGTTGCCATGAGTTTTGTTCCATGTATAATGGACCAATGAACTTGTTTCTGCACTTAACCTTTCTCAAAACTGTTCATGTGTTTACGTAAAGCTGGGTCAATACCTGTTTGATGATGCTGAGATTTGAAATATATGAGGTATATCAGTAACTCAGTTTGTTGTATTTCAATATGATCGTAGGGTTCATTTCATATAAAATAAACTAATGATGCCATCAAGAAAAGGCTAGTCTTGTACATGTCTGTTATTCGTATGTTTATCATGTGATTAATGCTGTCATTTTTTAAATTCTATTTTATAATTACAGCAGCAACAACAACGATGTCACCAACAACGGACTTTGGTGAATATATGTATGGATAACTCAAGTAGACCTATGGAGGTGATATTTCCATCTTTACTTTTGTCTCAATAGCTCTAAATACGAATGCTTTAGCCAAAGTGGTCATAAAAATGATTAAATAGTTTTGTTGTTTAATGTTCAGATGAACATGATCTATCTTCAATCTTAAACTGGTAAATATCATGACTGCGCCGCACCATTGATACACACCAAAAAATAAAAAATAAATGTAAAATTCATATTTTTTTATAATTTACGAAAAAACTTTTTTGTTTGTTTCGTTATCATTGATACAGTTACCTGTGGATTGCGCATGCATATATTGACATGTCCACGAAAATAGCTGACTTTGAAGTCCTAAGTAAAAAAACATATGGAAAATAATTGGATACATAATGTATTGGGAAAACAAGAAGAACAATGGAATAATTATCTATGTATTTTCAGGTGTGAACTGGACCTAAACATCTAGAAAAGAGTTGTGTTTTTTGTTGACACTTTGTTTTCTTATTAACATTCAAAAAGCAACATTTTAATATAATGTTTACTAATAATGTAGTATATGGACAGTGTAAAATTTAAATTGATACTCCTATCAATCTGTATAAGTATGAAAAAGTCGATACAACTTGCTTGTCCAATTAATATACCAACGTCTTGATGTTATTTGAGTATATTTTTAACACTTTCAAACTTGTTTTCATGATCATTTGACAGATATGCCCTAGTTCAATGATATTTACATTTACAACTCGGGCTCTTGTTGTCCACTTTCCTTTATTTTTTTTATTATTGGTATATACAACATAAATCGTTTGAAAACCATGCCGCCATTGGCAGACAACATCAAGGACTATTTTGTAATAACCCATAGAAAATAATGGGACTACGGGCCGTATGTTTGGTAAAGTATTTTAGAACACAAACACAACCCCCCTGTAGTGCTATATCTATAGTTCTTGGTGTCCATAAAATAGGGAGGACCGGTAAGAAAAAAAGAAACTCTCTTCAAAGTATTGTTTTAAAAAGTTTAAATCTCGTGGATTTACTTATGTTGCATAACTCATCATCATTTTTCTGATAATTATAAAATGTCTGAACGTATGAATAACATTACACGTGCTTATACTTTAATTGGGCCAACTTATTACATGAAATATCAGATAAGATATTCTCTCGAAAGAAGGGCTTTGTTACTTGCAATTTTCATTTTTTCTCGATCACGTTTGTGTTTTTCATTTTTGCATGTACTTTTACTTTTATTTGTTATGGTCATGTTCTAGATTTATACACTCATATGTTGCACTTGTTCTCAAACTGCACATGAATATGTAGTTTTGTATGAAGGGATAACTAACTTTTATATTTGATCTTTATTAACTTATTTCACATAAAACATATGTAGGACAGGTTTCTAGAATATCAGGGAAATTCCAAGTCCAAGTTGAATAAAGCTGGAATTGATATTTTGAAGAAGTCATAAGTTTGGAAAACATGCAGAAACAATCAAATGTTTGCGTTTAGTTTGGCTCATGTAACACGATTATCCATTGTATTTCAAATTGCTTAAGCAGAACATGGTCTTAATTTGGCGAAACATTTTTTAAAAGCATAAAATGGTATATTGCTCGTTAGTTGTTACCTGACATAGTGCTAATTTTACTGTTGTTTTTGTTATTGTTGTTGTTTTTGGTTTGATGTTTTGCGTACTTCTAATTTTACATAGTATTTCAAGAATTATTATGGTATGACTGTTAATTAACTGTTAATTACATTTACTGGACTTTTTTTACCACGGAGTAGTTGTATGCTCGGTTATATGTAATTGTCACCATTCCTACGTGTTGAGGACATGATTATATTATCACATTATCACAGAGTACGTCCAATCAGTAAGGTCAGACTGTTGACGGTTTGTGAAAAAAGTAAACCAAATGGTGAACAAGTATGAAAGCAATATCTCAATCGGACGCGAAACGAAGAAACGAATTGGTTTGGCCCAAATTTGTACACAAGGGTACTGTTTTATCAAAGCATTTACGGGAACCATAAACTTACGCCCAAATTTGAAGTGTTTATAATTCTTTTACTATTAACACGTTTGGTAAAGCTATACGTAATATCAATAGTTAACAAATTCAGTGAATGATTACGAACTAAATCTATCCCCCCATTTTTAGATGAATACGCATTATAAGGAATTTAAATTTGAGCTTAAGTTTACGATTTTCGTAAGTACTGTGATAAAACAGTACCAATGAGTATAATAAATGCGTCACACAAAAACGTGTGTACACAAGTATTGAAAGAGTAGCCTGTCTTTGGAGCAGGACATCAGAATATAAACATATTGGACATGTTTACATCCTGATGCCTGGTTGCTCAATGTTACACTATGAACCTGCTGTCGGAATGAACTGGATAATATTTAAGTTTGTAACTGGGCTCCTTATAGTCGAATTAGATTACCATGGAATAAGTGAAGGGCGTCGATATACAGTAAACATGCCAAAGAAAATTTGTCATCTCATGAAACTGCATGATGATTGTATGTCTCGGTTCACCAACCCAATATGAGGTACCGTCGGGACGTTAAGGTAATAATGCTACATGTACCATATATTCGTTAATACATTTTGATTTCTTGAAAACAAATGCCATTGTTAAGAAATTTGAAATAATAATAATGATAATAACGACTTTAAGTCAAGAGGCAACACAGTAGGGCAAGCCCAGTCTTCCATGTGAGTGCCTCTATGGATAAACATGTTTACAAAAAATAGTATGACGTAGGCAGTTAACATTATGAAGTATAACAACACAAAAGTATCATAGGTGTATTTTTCAATATGTCACAAATTATTTTGCCATTGGATATTATTTGGGTGGATGAGTTATAAAAAGGCAAATGAGGTCAAATTCTCTCCCGTTGATTAAAATTTAAGTCATTATTTAACAATTTATTCCAGGCACGATAACCGAAAGGCTATAATTATGTAACAGTAGTCATTGAATTATATTGTACGTTGTACTATGTACTATTACCGTACTGAAAGAAAGTATTACCTTTAACGAATGTTTGTATTGTTTTAAATGTAATTCACGGACCGTATTCACAATATTCTAAGATACAAATACATTTCTCCAAGGTTATTGAATTAATTCATAAAACTTAGTTTTGTCCTCGATGGATTTTGCGCGGAGTATCGCTCAATGAAGATACAAAAATTGATTTTCGTACGTCCGTTGATGAAACAGTACCTGGGTTTGTTTCAATGTTGAATTGTACTTCCAATTTTGATTTGTTGGTTAGCTACAAATGTATAATTATTGTTTATAAAGTAGTTTCACGATTGTGAAATTTATCTTATTATTATTCTTGTGTTTCTTGTTATTTGTTTTATATGCATTGGTATATATGTAGTATGTGTCTCTCCAAATAAAAGTGTGAACAAAATCATGCTCATGTTCGATTGTTCTTTGGTTCGTTTTACAAAAACAATTACATTTATGCACGGATAGATATATGGTCAACTAAACATTTTCCCTGTGCTGATAAACAACCACTATAGGGTTATACGTGAAATACAGACCTAAATTCTTTTTGTAAGTGTGCCTTTTATTTGTGGCAAGTGATGCTTTTATGTTTTCTATGCGCGGCGGTTGAAGTTGTTAGCAGCTGCCTTCCCTGTAAGATTTTCTTGTATCATTTTGTACTCTTAAACATGTGTACGATTGTTCTATATCGAAGCTTCGTCGTTTTGATAAAATGAAAGGTCGCCGCTCGGCAAGTGGTCCTAAGTGTGGTCCTAATACGTTAAGCAATTTTCTTACGTATGGCATGCTACATACATGGCGTACAATAGACGTCCGATATCCGCATGATTAACATTTACTTGACATTCAAAGTTTATGTCAAACAATAGTACACCGCCTTGATCCCCATTATCTGCAGTCTTGTTTACTCATTTCTGTTCTGTCAAAAGGTCAATTGTACTCTTTAGTTTGAACAAATATTATGCAATTGCTCGTTGGGAAAAAGTCAAATGGTTGAAAACTTGATAAGAACGCTTATAGTAGATAAAGGACAACTCCAAATCTGTTTTGTGATGTACATGTACCATAAAACCAATTACAAATGCCACAAATAATGTTTTTGCAGCTGCTAGATGCTCAAAATAATCGGTTACTGCGTTGTGTTCTCTCCTACCCTCGTGAGGAATGAGGTGTCCAGAGTGATTAATATAACATACAAAACTTGTTACACAACCCACCCGAAATACATAATTGTCACACTTGTCACACCAGTAGTTCCGTTTGAAATTATAGAAAAACAGTTGACCTAGTTTAAAATAATAGGCAAGATAGGAACAGCAAAACTTACTCGCCTTCATTTGTAAATATGGCGACGAGGGTAAATAAATCAAGCATCAGCAAACTAGATTTCCGGGACAAAATCCGTACCAGTTACTTACCCATCAACAAGTAACCAGCAATGTCTTCACATATTGTCAATGATTCAAACACAGGGGACCAGCAATGTCTTCACCTGTAGAGAACAGCTACAATGTTGGCAATGATTCCATCAACAGGGGACCAGTAATGTCTGCATAGGTAGAGGACAGCTACAATGTTGGCAATGATTCCATCCACAGGGGACCAGTAATGTCTGCATAGGTAGAGGACAGCTACAATGTTGGCAATGATTCCATCCACAGGGGACCAGTAATGTCTGAACATGGAGCGGACAACTACAATGTTGGCAATGATTCCATCCGCTATGAACCAACAATGTCTGAACATGTAGAGCAGGGCTACAATGTTGGCAATGATTCCATCCACTATAAACCAACAATGTCTGCATTGGTAGCGGACAGCTACAATGTTGACAATGATTTAATCCATAGGGAACCAGCAATGTCTGAATATGTAGAGGACAGCTTCGTGGTCGATGCTATCGCTGGCTTAGAACGAGGAGACTGATAAACATGTATTTTTAGAATCAGCGTCATAGGGCGCTTCCTATGAGCCTATTGTCATGAAAATCGGAACTTGATTTACCATAAGTAAAGAGTAATGCTGGCACAGTTTTTTCTTGTTTTCTCCAAATATTGATTTTGCACTTACGACCTTCTCATTCTAAGCCAGTGATATTATAACTGAGAATGAAATGGATCTTTGGTTTTCTCGGTCATTGATTTGGATCCATTGGTTGTAATATGTTTGTATTTTGATGCTCCTGCTGCACTGGGTACATCGTCTAATTTTAGAACCGGACAAACCGTTACTTGGGACGGGACGGTGGATTTTCAGGTAAGTAATTGATTTTCCATCTACCAACTTGCGATCCATAAACCTCAACTACCGCACCGTGTGCCTTAAGGGTTGCCGCGTTCAGGTGGTCATCAATTTCTTTGAAGCATTCCCAGTCTAAATAAAATAGCCGGTACTAATTCTTAATTTCAAATTTAAAAAATGGTACCGGCTATTTTGTTAAATTGGAAAATCGTTTCAGAGGAAATGATGACAATCTTTACGTGGCAACTCTCAAGGCATACGATGCGCTAGTTGAGGTTTATGGATCATAAGTTGTTTATTAGAAAATCAAATATTTACCTCGTCCAAACTGAAAGTCACCCGTCCCAAGTTATATGTGTTTTCAGTTCTCAAAATAGAGGGTGTACCCAGTGTATTGTTACCGTTACACTATGTGTGTATGTCAATAATTATAACGAGGAGTACGGTCCTAATGAACACAGTAAAAAGAGTAAATAAACTAGGGAAGGCGACACTGCTCTCTAACAGCCGAATACAGCAAACATCATATGCCACAAGTACAGTCCAGTTAGGATAAAAATCCAGTGACGCAGTGGAACAATCCACTATTACGGTGTCAAAACAAGTATAAAGGACTATACTTACAGTTCAATACCAAACTAAACTCTACCTTTTTAAGCAATGGTTTTAATCTTTTGGGTACACATAAACGATGACGTCACTGTCATTTTATCCTAACTGGACTATACACGACACAGTGCCTAACAATAACATAAACGAACGAGACAATGAACTTCCAAAGTGTCAGTTTTTTTAATGGCTGAATGGCCATTTTCCAGCAACTTGAAAACTTGAACAGAAGCTTAACCAGTAGCACAACCATACAACTCAACATTTTAATATATTTGTTGAGTGATGCTTTCCTTGTCCGATTTTTGTTTTTATCTTTTTCATCAAAGGCTTACTATCGGTTTTGTAAAACAAAGAATGAATAAACAGAAAGTGTAATAATTTATTACAAGATGCGTTGCAGTGTCACAAATAGTATAACAAGTTTTTAACAAATATCGATGGATTTTTTAGCTTATTATGCACAAATAGTCAAAGTCCACTGTGTGTCATTCATTGCGGAGTAGGTATATAAGCTTCCGGTCAACAAATTTTACTGCTATACCTACATCTTGTAGTCAATGGAGTGTAACATTAAGAAAATTCAATAAAATATACATTCCGTAACATTTTATTAAAGTTTTTTGTGACCCATTTTGAAAATATCTTGGAGTTCTTTTTTTTCAAATTTACCCTGACATGAAAATATCTTCATTTTTCTTTTTTCAAATTTACCCTGACATATTTATTTATCGACTTCCGGTTATGGATTTAAGATGCCATAGACACAGAACATGTATAATCTTAACCATCGGACACAATATAGCATAAGCTAGATAGTCAAAGCTTATTGACAGTTCATGTTACGACTGTGGAGATCACTTCATTTTCACTGGTGAAGCTACATTTGAAGGCAGACTCAGGTGACCTTCAAGCACTGCATCATCAACATTTACCTTCAGGGCGAATACGGAGTTACGTGTTTTCCTTACAGATGTGTAGAACAACATTCAAATACCCAATATGTTCCAACTGGTGCATGTTTAGCACAGCAGGTTGTAACTAATGAATATATTCGTTACTTCATGTATTGATTATATCATATGGTGCCAAATTTAAATAAAATTGAAGCACCGTACCTAACTGACTAAAATACAAATACAAATACATGTCATTTGTATAGCGCAAAAATTATGAAATCATATTCTATTGCGCTTTACACTAATATACATTCACTTAAAACATTCAATTTAAAACCTGAATTCTAGAAACTAGATTTAGTCATATGATAAAGAGCACACTCATTGCCGATGAAACTTCCTATACAAATAAGTTTTCAAATGTGCTCTGAACCTGGTTTCACTTTTGATGTCTTTGATATAGTTTGGTAGATCGTTCCACCATTTTGGACCAGTGACGGCTATAGATCTGTCTGCTAATTTTGTTCGCCGTCTAGGGATGTGAAAGTTAGTGTCATTTTATGATCGTAGTTACAAAAACATACTATTTCATTTTTAAATCGCTTAAGTACATATAGTCTTCATTTTAGATACATGTAATACAGTTTTGCTGTAAGGATTTTAAAACAACTAAATCTTGATTTTACATAACTTTATGATAAGTTTGTTAACTTCTCGAGTATGGACAGTTTTATAAGTACCTGTAGAGGAACAATTTTATAACAGTGTTTCTTAAAATTCTCATTAAATTAGCTTTGTTTAATTCCTTTTATACTGTGACAGTATACGTGTACTGTACATGTCAAGGCGTAAATAAATAAATACAACCTGTTTGAATATTACTCCACCTGTGATTGTACGCGTTACAAACATTTGATAACCATATTATCACGTGACATCTTACAAATTTAAGACAGCATACGAGAACAAGGAAAACTAGTGAGAGAATTAACGGATATCGCCAATGTGCATTGTAAATAGTGTTAGAACCACGATCAACTTTCGAATGTCTACTATCTGGAACAAATACGCGCCCGGTTAATGAGTTCAGAGTAGTTATAGTTAGTACTATTTATCTTATACTATTACACTAAGGTCTTTATTGCCTCTCTTATAACCAGACCCCCCCCCCCCGATCAGAAAAAAACTATTTGCCCGGTCTGATTGTCATCGCCAATATTTTAGCAGTCTATATAGTTTGGTAGATCAAACTTTGCATAAGATATCCGAAATGTTCGCAACTTAGAATGCTTGTCATATTTCTCTACACTAACACGGTCTTTAAGTCGATTTCACAGTGTATCTGAACTTGCTAAATAATTTATCATATTTTTGTCAACTTATTATTATTTTAATTATTTAAGATGTAAAAGTGTCACACATAACAACCCATGCATGTTAAGTAGAAGTGAAACTAATTGGAAAAATAGCGAATGACCTCCTTCAAACCATATCACTTGCAACGGCGCAAAAAGGTCATACATCAAAGTAGAACGTTCATGACTTATTTAAATGTTCATACCTTTTAAATATTTTTCCACTTTTTTACTATTAGGTTTTGTCTTTCACTCTCATTAAATTCCTTTTTAAATGAGTTCAACAATTTAAACAGCAAGTTAATAAACGTATGTAATGTATTTTTTGTTTCATGGTGGCTGCAAATAACAGTTATAAACATAACTAATTATGAAATATTTATGTGTATGTTGTTTGAACGATTTGTAGTTACCAGTAATGGTAATTGACATATTAACTGCGACTGTTTATAGCCTGTAGTTATGAGACAGCGGCAATAAAAATACAAATGGTCACTTAAGATTGAACGACATTGTTAGCGCTGATGCATACATTTGTTTGCGATTATTCTGGCTTTCCGTCGTTTATTCTTTGAAGTTCAAGTTCAGGTTCATTAGCAATTCGGCATTGACACAAAGCGTTAAAGCCTTTCACAAAACAAATACAACAATTCAAGTGGTCACGTATACTTAAATCTAAACGCATTACTTGCATTTCCTGATACCTTTTTGCATACCAATAAAACATATATTCAAGGGGTGATCAAAATCATTCAAAAGATGTAATGTTATTTGTGTAAGTGCCAGTAAAATGATCTAACCAGATTCTAGATCCAAACAAGTACATATCGCTGGCTTAGAATGAGAAGGACGTAAGTACAAAATCAATATTTTGAGAAAACAAGAAAAAAACTGCCTTAAGTTTACTCTTTACGTATAGAAAAACAAACTTTTACAACTTCATTTTGGTCAACATGGCAAGTTCCGATTTTCATGAAAATATGCTCACAGAAGCACTTTATGATGCAGATTCCAAATATGTATCTGTCATACAAGGTTGTAAGTAATAGTTACACCATTCTCATTCTAAGACGAAAAGGGAACCCACATACATGTATATAGGTAACGTTTTTTTAAAACCCGACACTTGAATTTAGTTTAGTTTTACCAGGAATATGACATAATAAATTAACTAACCATGTTCTTGAAGGTCAACTTAGTGCGAAATTTTGTTAGTCAATTAAGTAAGATCCGGTAAAAAGTAATAATGTAACTATCACATGGTATTATTCAGAAAATGAAAGTCACATGTTTATCGACAGGAAGGATCGTCCAAACAGATCAGACCAGAACGGAACATTTTATTCAGAAATATACCATATACAAGGGTAGTACCAGAATTACCTAAACTCTTGCCATGAATTCCATACTATTCATCACGCAAACAAATATTTTTTGTGTGGTCCGTCAACGGAACGTCACTTCCAGGATAAGTGAAGCTCCTAACTGTGTACAGGGTAGCTATAAATATGGTCACAAACGTACACAAAACTTACAAATGTTTGTTTACTACATTAAATGTGATAAACAGTTCCAAGAACTATCGTTAATGTCGCACGTAACCCTTATACTAGAACGTCGATCCATGTCGATGTTGTCCTAGAAAATACTTAAGTGACGTCACATTCGCCGTTAGTTTTCGCCATCGGTCCATGTTGTTTTATACAGTCTCAACCACGATCGATACAAGAGATTTAGAGCATTTAAAGCGTTTTTTTTCTGGCGTCTTTCCGGGGTTCACACAAAATCTCATGTTGATGCGATGTCGAACGTAGTCCGCTAACGTCATATTTTCACTGATGACGCGCAGCAGCTGTTGTTTGTTTTGTACCTTAAATCAACATAGGTTACCCTTATAAAGTCGAAATTTACGACGAATGTCCGAAAGATATCGCGCTTGTATGTTAAAATTAGACTTGCTATCTATAAGGTATAAATAGTTGAATAATGCCAAAAATGTTTTAAATTTCGCTGCCCTGTCTATCCAACTATTGGTTACTATGGCGACTGATTAAATGGCATTCTGTCAGAAAATATTTTTACCGATTCTGTTGACAGACGTTTAAAGTTTTTCTACGTCAAAATTGGTGTTATGACAAAAGTCTACGTATATCTGGGACACCCTTCGTACATGTTTACATGTACGTCATCGTATAAAATAAATTCAAATTTTGCTTATTGCTGTATATTTTCGTCTATTTATTTTGGGCTAAATAATAAAATGTTGATGTACTTTTGCAGTCAAAACAACATGCCATATAAAGTATGGTCAATTTACACAGTTTCCCTGATAAAAATAGACTTACCTCCTTTCAGTTTCTAAAAATATAACGCATTGTGTGTGGCATTCTATTTGTTGATTCCGGTTTGAAGGCTATTTCTCTACCATTGATAAACTTATAGTTGTCCTCAACATGTTCAGACATTGTTGGTCCATAGTGAATTTAATCATTGACAACATTGTAGCTGTCCTCCACACAGCCAGGCATTGCTGGTTCATAGTGGATGGAATCAATGCCAACATTGCAGCTGTCCTCTAAATATTCAGGCATTGCTGGTAACTTGCGGATGATATCATTGACAAAAAAAGAGTTAAGTTTTTAGGGCTCTTTTCAGCTGTAAGGCCGCTCAAGCACCCTTTGACATTTTAACTCCCCTGGTCATTGGGCTACATATGAAAACCTAAACTCGTGTCTCCCTGGGGAGACTATATCTATCCTGTTGGTGTGGCAGCCAACATCGATCTGCGGCGCCCAGGAATGGACACTGCCCTCAGAGGTACCATTTTACACCATGGTGTAGTAGAGCATGTGGGTCTTGCTCGGAGAAATTAACCAGTGGTCCAGAGGGGGGTCGAATCCGGGACCTCTCGATCCAAAAGCGCACATCCTACCTCTAGGCCACCGCTCCCCAACATTGTAGCTGCCCTCCACCTATGCAGACATTGTTGGTTCATAGTGGATGGAATCATTGCCAACATTGTAGCTGTCCTCTACATATTCAGACATTGCTGGTTCCCTATGGATTAAATCATTGTCAACATTGTAGCTGTCCGCTACCAATGCAGACATTGTTGGTTTATGGTGGATGGAATCATTGCCAACATTGTAGCCCTGCTCTACATGTTCAGACACTGTTGGTTCATAGCGGATGGAATCATTGCCAACATTGTAGTTGTTTGCTACATGTTCAGACATGGCTGGTCCCCTGTGGATGGAATCATTGCCAACATTGTAGCTGTCCCCCACATGTTTAGACATTGTTGGTTTATTGTGGATGGAATCATTGCCAGCATTGTAGCTGTCCTCTACATGTTAAGACATTGTTGGTTCATAGTGATATTAGGTAAAAACTTGTTATACTATTTGTGACACTACACCGCATTTTGTTATAAATTATTACACTTTCTGTTTGTGCATTCTTTGTTTTACAAAACCGATAGTCAGCCTTTGATGAAAAAAGATAAAAAACAAAAATATGACAAGGAAAGCATCACTGAACAAATATATTAAAATGTGGAGTTGTTCGATTGTGCTATTTGTCCAGCTTCTGATTAGCTTTTGCTTTTACAAGTTGCTGGAAAATGGTCATTTAGCCATTTTAAAAGCTGACACTTTGGTAGTTCATTGTTTGGTTCGGTTATGATTGTGTCGTGTATGCGTGACATATGATGTTTGCTGTATTCGGCTGTTAGAGAGGAGTGTCGCATTCCTATTTTATTTACTCACTTTACTGTGTTCATTAGGACCGTACTCCTCGTGATCATTATTGACATACACATAGTGTAACAGTAGGAGCATCAAAATACAAACCTAAATACGAGGGGTGTACCAGAATTACGTAGACTTTTGTCATAACTTTTTTATTTACGCATGTATTATCACCAAATTTGCCGTAGAAAAACTGCAAACCCTTTTCAAGAGTATCAGTAAAAATATTTTCTAACAGAATGTTGGAAAGCCATTTAATCTGTCGCCATAGTAACCAATAGTTGGGTAGGCGGGGCAGCGAAATTTAAAAACATTTTTGGCATTATTCAACTGCTTATACCTCAGTGATATTAAGTCTAATTTTAACGCGACTTCGTGACATACAAGCACAATATCATTGGAACGTACGCCGTACATTTCGACTTTATAAAGGTAACCGTTGTTGATATATGGTACAAAACAAGCAACAGCTGCTGCGCGTCACCAGTGAGAATATGACGTTAGCGAAATACGCTGGAAATCGCATCAACATGAAGTTTTGTGTGAACCACGGGAAGACGCCAGAACAAACGCTTTAAATGTTCAAACCTGCTAACTATAAATATGTTGTATCGAGTTACCTGATTTTTAAACGACACTAGCGCATCAATCGTGTTCAAAATCGAATAAATCGACATGGACCGACGGCGAAAGCCAACGGCGAATGCGGCGTCACCAAGCGTTTTGTATGACCACATAGACCTGGATCGACGCTCTATTATAAGTGCTATATGCGACATTACTGGTAATATATTTGAACTTTATCACATTTAAGGTAGTAAATAAACATTCGTAAGTTTTGTGTACGGTTGTGCCCATATTTATAACTGCAATGTACACAGTTAGGAGCTTCACTTATCCTTGAATTTCCGCCGACGTCGTGACGTTCCGTTGACGTGCCCCGCATACCATACCCCTATATATCCCCGGAAGCTGCAGAAATTGAACCAAATGAGATACGGCTTTGCAATTTCACATACCTACGCAGTAAATATTATTTGCACTCCACACAAAATTGTTTGTTTGTATGATGAATGGTGTGGAACGTATGACAAAAGTCTACGTAATTCTGGTACAACCCTCGTACTTACCTATTCGATCCAAATAAAATAACCGAGAAAACCAAATATCAATTACATTCTCGGTTATATATCGCTGGCTTAGAATGAGAAGGTCGTAAGTGCAAAATCAATATTTGGAGAAAACAAGAAAAATCTGTCCCAGCATTACTCTTTACTTATGGTAAAACTAGCTCCGATTTTCATGAAAATAGGCTCATAAGAAGCGCCTTATGACGTGGATTCTAAAAATACTTGTTTATCAGTCTCCTCGTTCTAAGCCAGTGATACCATCGACCACGAAGTTAAAAACAACAGTACATGTAGTGTGAGCTGTGACTGCACCTTTAGCAGTGGGTCAGATCTCATCTATATGTCATTAAATGTCAGGACATACGTACTAGAAATATACAAACTCGTACATTGATGAAACTATTAAATACAAAATCATTCACAACTTATAGATCTATCGTGGATTTAACAAAATCATATACTCAAATCATTTATAAGAATGTCATTCACATACAATACATGTTATGATACAGTTTTACAAATATAAAATTTAATAAAAGCATACGTATTTATCATCTATATGACCAATCAACAATAATTTATAAGGCACTAAATCATCAACATTTACAATAAAAATTCTCATTATTTTATATATCACAAGTATCTTCATTACACTAATAGAGTAATGACTTATAGATAGATCTTTCTACATATAATGCATAATTAAACATGACAAAATATATCGCAACATACAATAACAATATACTAAAATAGAAGCAATAATAAAGTCATGGCAGTCAGCAATACATGTAATGGATGGCGCAAAAAAGAGCTACACATACATGCAGTTCTTATTTCCATTGCCGGCCTTAATATATATAATTTAATGAAATGTGAAATGATTATGTGACATGTAAATATATAGAAAAATGACAACCATTTGTTATGTACGAGATGTGAACAAGTTGATAAAAATATTAAGTAAATCCCCTGAGCGTAAAACAATCCAACTATTAATGAAAAATGAACCTGCCCCCAACAATTTAAATATCATTCAAAAAGTGATGTTTCAATTTAGTTTTGTGATATGTACACTTCTCTAAAACAGATGAACAATGAATTTAATGTACTTCAATAATTGACACTAGAAATTAAAAACATAAAAAATTCTTGTTAAAACTTCCTCTTTTAAAGAATGAAATACCCCTATGGCATACATGTATACATATATTTACAGTTATGGGGTGGTATTCACAAAGAATCTTATGTGAAAACTTTGTATTTTCTGAAATCTTGAAATTTCCTTAAGTGTGTCAGTTAAACAAGAAATTCAAGAACAGAACAGAACATTTTATCTATAGACCTGAGCTATGAGAGTCATTGAGAAATCAATAGGATAGTATTATAATTATGCAAAGCATAGATTTGGAGGTTGGACACAAAATGTGAAAACACACACACTTGCACAAACAAAAACACATAAAAACAATAATGTTATGCGTAAGCAACATTGCTACTTAAAGATTTTCTAATAGCTGACGCTTCCAAAATATAATGTCCTAGATTATTTAAAATAAACTTATTTGTAGACTGCATTAAATCTAAACTTCAAGATTGACAATTATTTACATTGTTTAGAAGCATTACGTATAGAGCTACAGTAATCACATAGAAGACATTGGTAATTCTTGCTTGGAAAATATGTTCAGCTTTATATTTTAATTTAAGTCAACATGTTTATGTTTTCACTTAAGATGCTTTTTGAATACCACCCATCATACTAGAGTATAAACATTTCCACGTCCTAATAGAATTATATAGCAGGTATAACAGGTTTGGCATAAATATATGAAACTTTTTCATTTGTAAAAGTCGGACATATTTGTATAATTTAAATTTGGTAGATCATTATCGTATACTCGATAAAGTCTTTATATTGTAATTGTATAGCAGTTTTGATTGTGTACTTTACGTGAAAAGGGCAGCGCTCTATAAGCTTGGTATAACAATAATATGGGTGAAAGAAATTTGAAAACAGTTCACAATACGGACTGTTATGTGAGACGCAACATTTTTGAAAGGTTAAATTATGTGTCCTTTGAAACATGCACGTCTGCAATTGACGTCATCGTTCAAGTGTTGCCCTGCAACAAGACGACGCACGTAAGTACATATATTTAACATTAACAGTAGTGTCTACACGAGGGTATATATATCGGGGAAATTGTCATAAAGAGGTAGTATCATACAGAGAATCTATCGGACGTACAGATATATTTCAAGAGAAGATATAAAGTTATAAAGATGGATCTACGTGTATTACTATCTCCCAGGTGCAAGAGCAGAACATTAAGTGAAGCATACGCATCAAAATCTGGAGTGATCATTTTACATTCTGTTAAAAATGGAGTGTCGATGAAACGTAGACTGTACATGAAAGTTTACAAAGGTTGGAACGATCATCATTGCCAGATTTACACAGATGACAAATGCACTATCATGTATGGGAGCATTAGTCTTAGAAAATGTATTGTGACACTCAGTGGAAATAAACGGGTTACAATTGCTAGCGGAAAAATCGAGCCAGAGGACATTGGAACCGGTTTGTCCTTTGAAGCCACAAGTAAAACCGACGCTTTGGAGTGGGTAGATGCATTGACACCGAACCCATGTATGGAGTTGTCACCAATAATGGCGAGGAATCGGTGAAACATAAACTACTTATACAGTGAAAAGAACTCACTCGTCATGTATGGAGTTGTCACTAATAATGGCGAGAAATCGGTGAAAAATAAACTACTTATACAGTGAAAAGAACTCACCCGTCATGATGTGCATAATTGATTTGATTCAAGATGGTTGAATATACGATCGTGAAGGCAATGCTAACAAAGTGCTATGATTGACAAATATGCATGCATATAAGTTATTTTATAAGTGCGATATGATTTTGACTGACTTGTTTGTGTATATTTACATTTGTACAAATATTTGTATCATGAATTTATTGCATTCTGTTACATTTATATTTATATATTATATTAAACTTATTTACCTTGTTTTCATAACACGTTTTTCTTGTTTGTTTATTATTCGTCCGTTCACTGGACATGTAAGGTTAATAATGTCTCGCTTGGACCAACAGTATGAAATCATTGGTTGTCTGCGATTGTACCTGTAGTTTGACATAATATGTCACATTTGTTCGGAAGTAACAATCTGATGTAGTTTTAATACAACCGGGACTGTTACCCGGTGTATCATGCTGTATCCTGGTTCGGCCCGGATGATCCCGGGTGTTAACAGTGCCGCTACAGTAAGGCACGGTTCGGCCCGGATGATCCCGGGTGTTAACAGTGCCGCTACAGTAAGGCACGGTTCGGCCCGGATGATCCCGGGTGTTAACAGTGCCGCTACAGTAAGGCACGGTTCGCCTCGGATGATTCAGAGTGTTCACAGTGCCGATATGGTTAGGCAAGGTTCGCATTGGATGATCCCGGGTGTTAACAGTGCCGCTACAGTAAGGCACGGTTCGGCCCGGATGATCCCGGGTGTTAACAGTGCCGCTACAGTAAGGCACGGTTCGGCCCGGATGATCCCGGGTGTTAACAGTGCCGCTACAGTAAGGCACGGTTCGCCTCGGATGATTCAGAGTGTTCACAGTGCCGATATGGTTAGGCAAGGTTCGCATTGGATGATCCCGGGTGTTAACAGTGCCGCTACGGTTAGGCACGGTTCGCCTTGGATGATCCCGGGTGTAAACAGTGCCGCTACGGTTAGGCACGGTTCGCATTGGATGATCCCGGGTGTAAACAGTGCCGCTACGGTTAGGCACGGTTCGCCTTGGATGATCCCGAGTGTTAACAGTGCCGCTACGGTTAGGCACGGCTCGCCTCGGATGATCCCGGGTGTTAACAGTGCCGCTACAGTTAGGCACGGTTCGCCCCGGATGATCCCGGGTGTTCACAGTGCCGCTACGGTTAGACACGGTTCTCCTCGGGTTAGTGAGAGCGCGGCTTTACACATGCAGCAACGAATTTCTATTAGCTTAAATAAAGAAGATTGGGAAATAAATGTAAAGATGGCTGCCAAACGAGTCTGGCCAAAAAAGTGACCCGCAATAGGACTATGATAACAAAAATGACAAAATAAACTTTTTCTAACACAGTAATTCAACAAAACACATTTACACAACAAAAAACAACAATTTATTGACATGCAATACAAGTTTATTTTTAGAAATAAAAAGACAAAAACACGTAGATATATTCCATAGATAGATAGATTGATTTATTCCAGCAAAGGTTGTACATATACACGCTTATAATAAAACAACATGAATATGATATAAAAATAAGTATAGCATGTGTATCAATATCCATGTCATGCACACCAACACCAAGGATTACATTTGGTCCTTGAATTCATCTTGCCAGAATGATTCACTGCTTGTAATGGACATATATGGAGAATATCGCTCCTTTCACACTGACTTACACGGAAGGTAAAGGTGGTTGGCAAAACCAGGAAATTAGATGACAAGCAGATTCGTGTTACCGAATGATAATACGTAAGTTATTTGGTTGACATAGCTACGAGGTTAACTGTTCAAGGGACTAAACTCCATTTCGATTATTAAAACACGTTTTTGAAGATGTTTTAATCACAAAACTTGGTTTAATAGTATAAGTATTCTTACAATTTACGTTACAATCAAAGGCGCTATTCTTTAAAATTACCAACTGAAACATGTTTTACCATAGATTAATTAGGTAACGGCTTTTCTCGGCATTTAAACACCACCCTACCCTATACAACGTTGAATATGTATTTTAACGCATTAGTCACGCTATAGACACTTGGGGTTTTAAATTTAATAAAACGACGGTATGCGATTGTTTTTCTTCTAGATGAATAGGTCCAGATTCGTATAAAAATGTTTAGCCAATAAATGCGATTTTAAGAGCGCTTTGTGATAGATTTTGCAATTTACCAACCAGAGTTGAGTCCCTTTAATTTTAAGAGAAACCTGTAAATGTACGTATTCACTTATATCGAACGATATCACAAATAACTGTGTGAACTCTCGACTGGATTCATCATTTCAATACACATTGTTATACAGAAATATACACTACACCTTTTCAGAAACAAGTGATAAACATAGTGCACGAAACAAAGCATATTACAAAAAAAATATAACTAAAATAACAAAATACCACCTTTCCCCGACCATTCCGACGTCAACGACGTTATTGGCGTTTTATTGTTTCACCAATGGTATGCTCGGAATAAAATAAACAATCAAATTGTATACAATAAAATATATCTACCATACTTCCCCGGTAGACTTGGACGTCCAAACAATTTTGTTCTTCCAGTGTACACATTTTGAGTTTATTTGAACAAATGTTTTAAAAATATGCTCACAATATGTAAACTCTGGAAACATTTTTGTTTGGACGTCCAAACATTTTAGTCAATTATTGTCTACTATGTACATTTTGAAAAAAAATCTTTTGACTTTTTATCAAATCTATTTTTTCGCAAAAATATGAACACTCTGAAAAAACAAAATGTTTGGACGTCCAAACATTTCTCTTCCAAAACTTGCATAGTTTTACTGATATATATAATATGTATAATTGACTAAAATGTTTGGACGTCCAAACAATTCTGAACCATGAATGTACGTATTTTTAGTATCTTTGATCCAATTTTACATAAGTGTATATTGGTTACTTTTGACAGTAAAGCAAAATGTTTGGACGTCCAAAAATTTTGCTTGTCAAAATAAAGATTCTTCATTGATAATATATTTGATCAAATTGTTTGGACGTCCAAACATTTCTGTATGATATTTGCCAAATAAAGTATGAAAATTTCAACCTGTATTTATTTTATTTTCATTTGAGGGTAACATTTGTTGACCTCTTTTAATTTTGTTTTCAATTTAGGTCGACATTTGTGACCATGATTTGCTCATTTTGGGCACCAAAAAAGGGAATATGTGTTTTTTCCCTTTTTAAATAGTTGTCCGTTGTACACATTGCGTATTATCACCAAAGCAAGTGCACGTTTGTCTACTAACTGTTCGATCTAAAGTGGTTTTGCCTTTGAAATTCAAAATCTGTCTGGTCTGGTATGGTCGATTGGAACTCTTTAAGGGCAAATATATAAACAGTAGTACAATGTAGATATTATGTATTTTAATGCATGTTAGAAAATCATTGGTACAAAAGTAAAGTAGCATATTTATAAATATAAAACATATTAAATGATTATAAATATCATGGAACAGCTCTTTAAGTAAACATACATACACATTATCAAATCATTCTTTTTATATAAATATTTACAAATATTTAAGGCCAACACCCAACTTTTTTTTTTACATATAAATAATGTTTTCCTGGAGAACGGCTCATATATATAATACAAATTTAAAACAATGTAACTGATACATAAGAATATAAATATAAAACGATAAAGTGTCATGGTAACGCATTCAAATGTTTTATATACAAACAATGCAGTACATTTATATCTGACTTACAAAAGAACATATTGCTGGCTTAGAATGAGAAGGTCGTTAGTGCCACTCTAGACTGACTATTGCATATTTGAAATCTACATCATAAGGCGGTTCTTATAAACCTATTTTTATGAAAATCGGAACTTGTTATGTTGACCAAATGAAGTTAAAAAAGGTTATTTTACCATAAGTAAAGGGTGATTGTCAGACACTTTTTCTTGTTTTTCTCAAATTATTGATATTGTTGTTACGACCTTCTCATTCTAAGCAAGCGATATATACAAAACATAGCTAAGTGTGAATATTCGAACCATTGCTCAATGTTGGAAAACATGACAAGCAAGCCAAGTAAGTTTTTTATCTCCTGTTTTCTCGGCATTATTAGTGACAAATCAATCCAATTCTTATAGCATAAAAAGCATATGCCCATTTTACCCCGGGTTGATATACCATTCTAGAACGTATATTGAAAGATCTTGATTCACATCAATGATTAACTTTATGACGAGTGAAAATATATTGAATATTTCAATGATGTCTTCATTACGTTCTTCTCGCCATTATTGGTGAGAACTCCATACATGTGGTCGGTGTCAATGCATCTACCCACTCCAAAGCGTCGGTTTTACTAGTAGCTTCAAAAGACAAACCGGTTCCAATGTCCTCTGGCTCGAGTTTTCCGCTAGCAATTGTAACGCGTTTATTTCCACTGAGTGTCACAATACATTTTCTAAGACTAATGCTCCCATACATGATAGTGCATTTGTCTTCTGTGTAAATCTGGCAATGATGAACGTTCCAACCTTTGTAAACTTTCATGTACAGTCTACGTTTCATAGACACTCCATTTTTAACTGAATGAAGATATATCACGCCTGATTTAGAAGCGTATGCTTCACTTAATGTTCTGCTCCTGCATAGTTTTGGTGACAATAGTACACGTAGGTCCATCTTTATAACTTTGATATATATGTTCTTTCCTACGACAATTTCAGTTTCTCGATACTGCCGTTAGAGACACTGTCCAGATATATATACCTTCCTCGTGCTATAAAGGTTAATGTTAATAACTGTTCACGTCAGTTAATGTACATCATATTGTGCTAATGTCGCTTGGTAACATCAATGATGACGTCAATTACACACGTGTGTGTTTCTAAGGGCAAATCATTTAACATTCAATAACCTTTCACTGTAGTTATAAAAGGTCACAAGTTCAACATGTTTGGAGTCCCTATAGTTTCCCTGCGTCTTTCCTGACATTCTGTAATGGTTGCTTGAGTTTGTATCGTACGTCAACCGATTCACATGGCTTCACTATTGCAGTTCTTCTTGAGCGATTGGTTACATGTTCAGCCAATGCCAGGTTGGTTCAAGACCTCTAAGATCTAGGTTACATGTCCAGTTAATGCCAGGTTGGTTGAAGACCTCTAAGATAAAGATTACATGTCCAGACAATGCCAGGTTGGTTGAAGACCTCTAAGATCTAGGTTACGTGTCCAGACAATGCCAGTTTGGTTGAAAACCTCTAAGATAAAGATTACATGTCCAGTCAATGCCAGGTTGGTTGAAGACCTCTAAGAAAAAGATTACATGTCCAGACAATGCCAGGTAGGTTGGAGACCTCTCAGATATACATGTAGGTGATGTTGTTCTTGGGGAAAGTTCAATGGTCCATTGATTTGCTGACATGTATGTACATTTTTTATATGTCTGTACTATGTCAATGATTATTCAAACATTTATATTGTGGATGAAGACACGAATGTATTTGCTTAATACCGATTCGTCCTGTTCATTTTCATTTTCTGAAGCAGTGAACGGTATACTACCTATTGTTTCATTGTATTGTTGAACCTTCAAATGACCGCTGACGTTTGGTTCCGTAACGGATGTCGCAGTATCATTGAGTGTTCGTCATTTTGTGATAATATCTAAAGGACACTTACGCAAACATCACACAATGACATTCACTATATGTAATGTTAATATGTATCATAAGTCTAGTCACCAGAAATTCAGTTTTCATTGACCTATTTGTAGAAGAATTCCATTGGCATTTTCGAATGATACATACGTTCAGGCTACTGAAAAAGGTCAATGGCAGATCTGAAAAGGTGCAATGTTTTAACAGCTATTTTTCTCACTTGGACCTGGCAACTCACAGGTACATTACAGTAACTGTTGAATTACAGTAGAACTTCGATGCCTCGAACAGTACTGGTCTCGAACACCCCAGATGCCTCGAACTCGTTCTTAGGTCCCGGCAAAATCCCTTCTTTATTCATATAGAAAAACCAAAGATGACTCGAACATTACCAGGGTTGAACACTCGAACTGGTTTGCTGGTCCCTTGCTATGATTTACCAGTAGACCAAAATATGTTCAGCGCGTTTGACGAACATTTTGTCTTATACGATACGTGACTTCCATTTTTCCTATTTTATCAAAGGCTTGTAGCCCCTTAGTTTCATTGATTTAAGTCTGCCACCTGGCCATAGACTTTAAACATGTTTCAACCTGTGACTGTCTATTGTAACTTTACACTGAGTTAAAAAACCAAATTGATTTAGTAGTTGGGTGACCTTTTTATGTGAGTATTTTTCCTTACATGTATACATTATTGATATACACTATAGTGTTTATAGGGTCTAAGATTTCAGAACAAAAATGGAAGGCTTATAAAAAATTAAAAGTTGGAAATTGTGGTAAGTGTTCAACATCAGAAGATTAGTAATGACCTTACTTAATTTTACAATTCTATTTTTAAATAAAAACATTATGGAACTTAACAACAACCTAGTTTAGTATATCGGGCAGGTAGCCTAGTTTAGTATATCTGTAACATAGTTGAAATCATGAATATTAATGACGCGTGTGCCAGCGTGTATTGTTTTGATTGGATGAGAGGTTTTCGGTGGCGCTAGAATATCACGGTGGTTGGGAATGTATTTTAAACAAATGTCCTGATGCCATCCGAGAGTTGACAACTTCTTTGATACATATGTTTATATAGTACGTCGATACAAGTCTATGAAATGAAAGGAAAAACGAAGTTCGTTTTCTATAGCAACGTGTTATTTATAACAAGCTTGATATGTTTAGAACATAGTACGGTGGCAGAATGGAAGAGTTTATTTTCTGAAAAGTATTACAATTTGGTTTGGTTGCCAAATGCGACGTTCATGAATGAATCTCTCATTATGGAGGAAAGAAATGCACCAACAATAACAGCATGTTTGAGATTTTGTGCGAAACAGGAACGGGAGTCGATGTATTACAACAATAACACGTCAATCTGCTATTGTAACAACGACTTGGATATCAGCCTAGATACGAACAATCAGAATGATAGTGACACGACAGAAATAATGTACGGCTACATTAAGAAATCCAATCATGTAAGTAGTTTATTTTCCGTATGTTGTCAAACATTTAGGTAAAACCTGTTATTTAAATGTTTGGCCATCAATGAATGCAGCAAAATGCTCTTTGTCGAAATGTGTACGATATGTTTTGCTAAAATCATTTTCCGTTGCGTTTTCTGAAAGTTTGAACCTTTTGGACATTTAATTCAACTGTTCAATAGTTGAATTAGTTAATACATGTATACTTGTAAGACATCAAAAAAATCAATTCATTAACAATAGTAATCTAATTCTGTCGTACCCAAAAGGCCGATAAATATGAGCTACAGGTAGTGTTTATAAATACATCGAACGCAAACTTTGTAAAGCAATAAACACTCAGGAAACAAAATTAGCCTAAACTGATAATCGGACCCTTTCATAAATGTTACATTTTTGTTTAATGTCTCGTAACATGCGCTTCTCTCACTTTTAGGCGTCTACTAATGCATCTACATTCAAGTATGACGTTCAACCATACAGGGAAGGTTGTGGGTCACTTTTCAATAATGGTTACAGGACAAACGCAATCTATACAGTAAAACCGATGGGAGAGAACATACAAGATACTTACTGCGATATGGATAATGTAGGAAAGAGTCACGATGTTGGTGCAGGTGAATGTCAGGACTTGTATGAGTTAGGGTTAAGAGATGATGGTGTGTACAACATACTCTTGTCAAATGGAACAACAATCAGAGCATGGTGTGATCTAACAGGCGGAGGATGGACAGTAATACAACGTAGACAAGATGGATCTGTGAACTTCAATCGCTCATGGGTAGAGTATGTTAACGGATTTGGTGACCCGGCAGGTGAATACTGGATTGGTCTTGAAGCAATGTATTTGTTAACAACAGAGCAACCATCTTCACTTCAAATCGATTTGGAATCTTTTGGAGATCGGACACCACTCACAGTACATGCGTTGTATGGTGAGTTTTCACTGACGCCGGCCAGTGACATGTACAGATTATCCATTGGCAAATTTACGGGTGATGATTGTGCTAACGGTACAGATGACTACTTTTCATGGCATAATGGGTATGCGTTCACAACCTGGGACAATGACAATGACATAGCTGAGGACGATAATTGTGCTGTTATGTATAGCTCTGGGTGGTGGTTCCAAAGTTGTATGTTTGTTAACCTGAATGGTCAATACTTCAGCGGAGCAAACTCTCCCTGGTCACAGGGCATTTTCTGGTCTCCATGCTGGTATAACGACTATTCCTTAAAAAGTTCTTCAATGGCAATAAAAAGTAATGAATGATACATGTAGTGATCTAATGGCATTCAGACTAGAATCATTTTTATTTTTTTTTATTTTATTTTTTTTAAATGAATTATGCCGAGCATAGCCTTTATTTGCTTTATTTCTACTGAAAGACTAGAATCATGATTAGGACTATTAATTGAAATCCTGTTTTATGACAATAAAAGGAATTATAAATATATTTGGTATTTGTGCACCCAGGGCGGAATTAATCTGGAACTTTTTGGCCGCCGTGGTGGACGCACCAAGCCTGGACACATTCAAGTCAGCAGTCTGGCCGCTGCAAGGGTGCCGCGCTATGAGAATGTGGAACAGAACATAATGTATGTGTTTACCCTCGCCACCGGAAGAACCCATATGGGCGAGCTTCACGATTCTCAGATACTGCAGTAACTTTACTTATTTTTTAAATTGTATATAGTTAAAGTCTATGTGTAAATCTTTCTATGTGTGAACCCTTACTTATTTCATAACAATGAACTATTAAAAAATTGTTTTTACTAACTATGTGCATATGTAAGTGAATACATATAAGTAATACACTATCATCACTATATAAGTATTGCAACAGTTTACAATTGTAAATACGTGTTTGCGAACGCTATGTTACGTTACCCGCTATTTGATATACTACTATCTGTAGAAACCATTGCGTTGATAATGCGTATATTGTTGAAGATGAAGGTCTAAATGTTACTTTTTAGTATACAAATGTATTTATTATTCTATATTAATATCGCCCCTTTTCGGGTAAATTACGCGTTCTTGAAAACGTGTTGAACAATCACGATTTAGACATAGTTTAAACATTATGTAATGGATACAAAATGCACAAACATTCTAGTCAAAATAACGTTGGTAAATATATACAACTATGAACAGTTTACAAATTAACAACCCCATCACCAATTTATGTTAGCAAGTACAGTACATAATTTAAAATGGTTCAAAAAGGTATGAGAAAATCCGACAGGGAAGGTAGCACTTAACCTAACCAGCTGAGAACATAAATCAGAAACACAACGACACAACTACACTGAGCAATGCCCACACAAACCCATGCCAAAACGGCGATCAAATGAGGCACAAGAACCCCGGGGCGTGACCTAGTTTAAAACACTATGGTCAATGACTTAACGTTATGCGACCTAAAGAGGCACAACTGCGACTTGACCTAGTTAAAATAATGGACAAGGTAGGAATGGGGTGGGAAATAATATTACATATTCCTAGAAACTGCACTGAGCAATGCCCACATATAAGCCGAAGAAACAATTCAAAATCCAAGTCTCCGCCGATAAAATGCAGGATAATCCATTTTCACAAAGAAATTATATAATAGCGGTTATTGCCGAATGAAACGCAGCCAATACTCGACCAAGTTCCCCAAGGCTCCACTGCACGGCGAACCAACCGCACAAACCCGCGACCACGTGAGGCACAACCACCCCCTGTCTGACCTAGTTTAAAACACCAAGGACAGTGACCTAACGTTAATATGTCTTAAATATGAATTTTTGCGACTTTACCTAGTTTACAATAATGGGCAAAAGGAGAATTTAACTCTATATGACAAAAACGTTTATAATAGTGACCAAACACACAGTGCCCTAATAAAAAAGTATCTCATCCAGCATCTCCGCAAGATACAAATGAATGATGAAAAAGGGGGTTGGGGTGGGCGGTGGACTCTAAAAAGAGTCCATTTGGCTTCATAACTTCATAAGCTATAAGGCCAGTCAACATGCGCCTTACTCCACCAGCAATTTTTTATTTTTCATTACCCAAGCGACCTTACTTCAATGTTTCTTGACCTAAGATATAAGTGTTTCAAGAACAGCGTCAAATACCACTACAACGAGAAAGCGTAAGAATTTAGGTTTAACCAAAGGTACTTTTCAAGAGAACCCTATATGATCGGCAGAAGGGTTACACTCTTCGAATAAAATAAGAAAAATGCTTCGTCAAAAACGGTTGATTTTACAAATCACTCTTGTATGTCGATATACACAGCCAGATGTTTGATGTAAATAAAAAAACGAGATAAACACTAACACTACAAAAACAAAACAAAAAAGAACAAAACATATTTTTGTGAAATTAAAAATAATATACTTAAAAGATATAAACTACTTTTTTAGAAGTGAACTTTGTAATCTCAATAAACTTTTGTAACTTCTTCGTTGTTTTTCACATTATTTGATTCACCATCCTTACATATTTTGTATTAAACTGTTTTAACTTATGCAATATGTGCTCGTCATTTTCCAGACCATTATTCATTATTTGGTATTCGCAGACTGAAACCCCCTCTGTGTCGATCAGTTGGGCTATTAGGCTAGTAAGGCCAAAACTGAATACGAGGGTGTATCCAGAATTAACTATATTTTTGTTATGTTCTTAATTTTTGACTGGAATTTTGCATGCATAAACATCCGTATGACTGCTCTTATAAAGGTGGCACGAATGTCAAGCGGATAGCTCATTTGACTGCTGTCCAAGAGGTCGCTGGTTCCATCCGCTTAAACCAGTTTAACTCTAGTTGGTCGGGTTTATCACAAGGACTGGTAGATGGTGTCACACCGGTGAATTTTCTGCCATTGAAATTAATGCAAAATGACCCAAATTCGCATCCCTCCGTTTCACTGACATTCCGTGTGATTTTCTGTGGCCATTTCCATGAAAAGCAATCCCTGTTATCCAAAATAAGCTGGAGAAAATGGCATGTAGATAGTTTGGTTTTCGAGCTACTGCAGGGATTCTGGAAGGACAACGCTATTTTCCATGCCTCAAAAGCTGACTTGACCGAAGCACACATACATTGTCAGTCTTCAGCCAGGGAAAGATAATGCAATTACACACTCTTAAAAGTAAGCATGCAGGTCATATTTGATCTACATTCATGTAATTTGGTCAACAATCAGCATTTTCCACATTAAAACAGTGCTTCAACAGACATATATCAAATTTTTGAAAGGGACTATTTTAGCATACTACGACCGGAAGTACTTTCCACCGGTGTGACACCAGATAATTAACTACATGAACATTGGGTCAACTTCATTGGTCACCAGACAGGATGTATTACTAACCACACGGTGGACACCATACAATGTGATGCACTTAATGTTCATAGTTATAAGTGCCTCCAAGTGTAATACGGTATTGAATAGGACTAACACAAACTCATGTTTTTGTAAATTTCATTTAAACATATTTAATCATCTGGAATTCAAATAAAAATGATTGCACTTATTTAACAGAATAAAACATTTGACAGTAATATGCATAAATTACACACATAAAATACATAAATAAACCAAAATGCTTCTAATGTATCTTCTCGCCAAATACATACATACATGTATTACAAATAAATAGTCTGGTTATTTCACAACAGAGGGCAGCACAACTTTATTGTAAAGCAAAGAAAACTATTTAAACAAAAGCACCGACTTGCAGGTGCAGATGACAATATCATTTCCCACCATGACACTATAAAGAATTATTATCATATCCTCCCCCTTAATAACAAAGTTAACCATGAAATCACATTTTCTTAGTTCAACAAGTAATTAGAAATTGTTTGTTTTGCCTGAAATGCAAAATCCACGATTTTACATCCCACTGAAATTATCTTTTTTACCAAAACTACAAAATTTTGTCCTATCAAAATTATACATGTATGATTTTACAGAAGTTCATCTAAAGTTTAACAACAATACTAGATGATAAAGACTAGTGAGATAGACCCAAATTGACTTTCAAAACATGAAAAAGTATCATGAAACATGTAACAGTGAATTTATAAATCTGCGAATATATGCAAATGACCAAAATGACCAAAATGTACGAAATATGTATCGCACGATTATGAAGTGACTTACAGTTAACAGAACAGGAAAACATATATCTTGTAGCACCATTTATAGCCAACATGAATATTGCACTTTATTCATTTATTATTATTGTTATAAAACATTCATTAGAGGACAAGTATTGAAACTTCCATGTGAACCAGATTATCAAAAAAGGCTACTATATTCTTCCAAGTCTTATATTCAAACTTTATAATAAAATATTTTTAGCTCACGGTCATGTGAACAATGGGTGTATATGTTCATTGACACATTGATGTATACGAATGATTAAAGACTTTTCAACTATACAATGTCATGTTGAAAATATGGGCTTTTCAACACTGTTCAAATATAAGTGGGACACCTCTTGTAGATCAACGTAACGCCAACTTATTTGGCATCAAAAAGATGCAGAAGAAACCTGAAGCTACAACCTACATACCAATCCTACCTTCAAATATCATGGTAGAAGAGTAGTTTACATAGATATATAAATATTTATATATAAGTGATAGAGAAAAGAATGAAGAATGACAGAAAAGTATAAAGAATGACAGAAAAGGATGAAGAAATGAAAATACATAACTGACTTTGCAATAGCAATATAAGAGGAATTCTATATAAAAAGTTGAACATAACAACAAATAGAAAAACAACAACAACAACAACAGCTGGATAAGCACAGCATAATAAAATAGTACAAAAATGCAAAAATAAATAATTAATGAAAACGTACAATGGAGATGAGATTATTTACACATGAGATGAAAATAGATATTGGTCACTATATAATTATAGAATAGGTGTAATCACTAATAATAGTAACAAGGGATTCACCCTGTATTTAACGGCTCATATTCATAAAACTTCTAAGACAATTTATGACAAAACAAACTAATTTTCTAAGTTAAATACAAATATTTGAAGAATTTTACGAATGATCTTGGTTTTTTTTATCTACCAGTAAGATCGATTTTTGTCTGCTTTTACTAAGAACACAAATATGAAAATATCTAAGAAACTTTAAGAATTCAGCTGCTGTAAAGAAATATTTTGACACAAAAATGGTTGTCTTAGAAATGAAATAATCTAAAAAGTTTAACTTAGACTATTGTAATTAATACATAATTAGAAAAAAATCCATTTAAGACAAAAAGTGCGATTTTTTTCATAAAAATCTGAGAGAATTATTCAACAAATTAGGAAATTATTTTTCTTAGACAAAAATATCTTACAAGTTTTGTGAACATAGACCCAAGTCATATATATAATGCGTAATGTGTCAATTCTAGTTTTAAAATAGCATTGTTATAGTCCCTCACTAAAGGGTATTTATTTAGAAAATCAGTTTATACCCTCTTATGATAAAGTTATAGATCTACAATGAACGTGACTAGTAAGCACTTTGTGTTTTATCTCTACAGGGGTCTTTACCTAGAGGTCGTGGTAGATATTTAAGCCTCATTCCTATTTCAACCATAATTGCTTGACAATGTAAATATTTAAAAGAACACAATACGGTATAGTTTGATTTTAATATTTATTTTATATCCAAAGAAATAAGATTGGGAATGAAATAAATATTAAAATTAAATTATAGATCTTCCATGACCTCTAGATAGAAATGTATAATTTGATGACTAAATCTATCAACATAAGTATGGAAGATAATTTACCTTATTCCAAAAACATGGAATATTCCAATCCAAAATGACAAAATCTTTTAACAAAACCAAAGGCCCTAGCAAAAAATATTTTCAAGAACACAAGAACTGTTGAAACTGGAACATAAATCAGACCTGAATCTGATAAGTAAACTGTCTTCTTGTCATTCAGAACATCTGCACATTGTTGATGTAATTAATGTATGTTAAAGCTGAAATATTCATGTACAAGTATAAACAAAAGTACAAACAAAAGCATGCGTCTACATGACTGAGATCAACAAAATCATTCTTCAACACAGCTAAAACGCTTGCAAAGTCATACGGTGACCTAGGAGGTTGAGAGTTTACGGCATAACGAAGGATAAAGGGGGAGGGGGGGGCTGAAATAAGGGATGAAACCTGGAGAAAACGGTTTAAAGGAAATGTTATAATCCAGCAATAAGCATACATGTATCTAGATGGCACGAAGAAACATCTGAATGACCAAGAAGTATATAAAGCAGCTAAAACATGATTTCCTGAACAGACACACAAAGTATCAACTGATAATAACAAACTATCTACACCAAGTATAGCCTGACACTTGGAACAAATCAAATGAGGTATAAACACATCAATTTTCAAAATATTAATAAGAACATTCATCATTTATGACTAAGCTATAACTGAGGAGATTTACCTCAACAAAATTATATTTTTAACATAAAATAAAATAACAGGAATTCTAAAAATTATCACAACCCCTAAAATAATTGGAAGTTTGTTTTACGTAATTATTCTAATATTCATAGTAAAAGTGAAACATTCTCTAAGCATTTCAAATAAAATTTTCCTTCAAGATGCAATCTTACATGAGATTCCAGAGTTTCAAAATTCTGTGCAGTAATTAAAAAGAAACAAGTCATCCAAACTTGAAAGTGTAATAGAAATGTCTTGGTGACTACAAATAACAATAGCCCATCTAATGCTTGAATATTGTCAAGGTAAATATTGCAAAACAATACAACTGTTATCATTAACAGTATGACAAAACAGAAACATTAATAGATCTAAAACCAGTCTGTGCAAAGGCAGACCAGACTGTGACCAGTCTGTAGAAACAAAGTGAAGTAAACCAGTCAAACCAGGCATGTAGTCAGCAATATAGACACACACATGTGAGTAACATTAATTTGGGGAAATTTAAATATGGCCAAAATGGCATAAAAGTCCAAACTTTCCACCCAAAATACGAACACCAAATTCAAGGTGTGCGCGCATAACATCCATTAAAATCTAGCTTCACACCTGCATGCATGCATATGGAGACTCAATATGAGAAAGTATACAAATAAATAGCTTGTTTGTAAAATAAATAATCAAATAAAACAAAATAACAACATTAATGTAAAGATTAACTTAAACGATATGAAGCAAGGTTTAAAACTTGTCTTCATGCAGATAAAAAGACTTAATAAATAATCAATGTGACTAGTATAAACACAAATCATTAACAACAGATTAATAGTCAATATGTGACATAATCATACCCATAACAAATGAACACAGACCAGAAAACTTGAAACCAATCTTAGTGCTCAGATCTAAGTCGTTAAATTCTCAACAATGTATGTCTTTTCAAACTTTATTTTTATAACTCTAGCAATTATCGAAACCAGTATTTATTATTTAACTCCTATGTACATGAATCATTAGTAGAGAGGTATTAGTACAATAAGTTCAAAGATTCTAGTTTATATCTTTAACATATTATATTGACACCAGTATAAATTGTAATTAAAATTCAAAGTTGTCAAATAATTTTAAAATTCAAAGTTGTCAAATAATTTTAAAATTCAAAGTTGTCAAATAATTTTCAAGATCTGAGACTGAGAACAGATATGAATCTCAAGATTTATATAAACAAAAGTTCTTCAAAACCTTACACAAGATTTCAAATTGAGAACATAAAATTAATGTCTCAATGGCATATGGTTTTAGATAATAAAATGTACACAACAAAAGCATGTAACTGAATTATCCTATTGCACATAATAAATTTCCTCATGTCATGGAAGATGCTACACGACAAAATACTGTAAAATCATTCATTTTCGTGGGGGATTAAAGTTCGAGGTTTTCGAGGTACACCTTTAACCACAAAATCAAATCCCATCAAACAATAATTTTGACCCTAGTTTTTATTACCTAAAATTCAAAATCCATGAAATTAACTGATTTTACATTACCTCAAGTTAAATCTTAGAATTAAGACAACATTCATATTAACACATTATACAGTACAAGCTCTCCAGAGCGATTCACAACAACCTCTAAACATTTGTAAATCAATTGTAACTCTCAAAGGTGGTGTTCTACAGAGGTTGTACTGTCTATAGTAAATAGCAGCTCTATGAATAAACAAATATAAAGGGCAATAACTCTGGACATATGGTTGATGCTCAAGTTAGGAACATGGAACAAAATAAAATATCAACAAAATAAATAATAAGACAGAGAATATTGTAAGTAGCGTGTGGGTGTGTCTTAATCAGGTTGGACGTACCATGTGATATATTCTTTGACAGATTTTCACGAGACATGTTCAATGCTTTAGCAGGGAATGAGCACAACCCATGCAACTTAAAAAGAGTTTTGTGAAACAGCTCACAGTTTATGTCCAAAACCGACCCAACTGCATGAATATTTTCAGACAAAAACTATGATCTTCTAATGAAACATATTTAGTTGCAAAGGTAGTGCTCATTATTGGCTTGAGCATCCAACATATCTCGTGAAAATCGGTCAAAGAGTAAGATACTTATGGTGGTTTTTAACTTTTTATTGACATATCTTTACTTGTTGACTTAGCCAATAAGTTACATGGTGTGTCCACCGTGTAAATGATTAACATTACATTCATAGAACACAACAGATTATATATTAGATGTATTTCTCTCCTAGTTCTCTCCTAATATCATTAATCCCAAATATGTGGACATCCCAAGGTCGCCACAAATATGTGGACATCCCCAGGTCCCCACAAATATGTGGACATCCCCAGGCCCCCACAAATATGTGGACATCCCCAGGTCGCCACAAATATGTGGACATCCCCAGGTCGCCACAAATATGTGGACATCCCCAGGTCCCCACAAATATGTGGACATCCTCAAGTACCCATAAATATGTGGACATCCCCAGGTCCCCAAAAATATGTGGACATCCCCAGGTCCCCACAAATATGTGGACACCCCAGGTCCCCACAAATATGTGGACATCCCCAGGTCCCCACAAATATGTGGACATCCCCAGGTCCCCACAAATATGTGGACATCCCTAGGTCCCCACAAATATGTGGACATCCCTAGGTCCCCACAAATATGTGGACATCCCCAGGTCCCCACATTGCTTCTTACTTTATTGTTACACATGTCTAAACTTGAAGAAATCATTTCATTTCAGATGTTTTAAAAAACAAGGCTCTAATCAGTAAATACTTATGCCCCTGTGGAAGCCTTGTACATAAAAAATAGCTAAGACATTCAGTGGCCATAATTCTGTTGAAATGTTTGATAGTGTACATGGCTTGATAATGTATTGTGTTCATGATAATAAAAAAGTATGCCTTGATGGACTTAATAAGGAACCGATGTATTATTGCTTGCTATGTCCCTATTTGGTGAGGAATATCAAAACTTATTTTCTCTTTCAATACCTAATTCTTTGTATGTAATTTTCTATGTTATGTTGACATAAATGATAGAGAAAAAAACAATTTAAATGAAATTAAATTGCAAAGATAAGTTGTAAGTATAAAATACAAAAACAAACCATCAAGTAGGTCTGCCTAACTCTGTACATGTTTAATGTAGCAGTGAAAGACTAAATAAACTAAATAAATTCAGTTTTTAATTTCTTGACACGAGAATCAGGAAAGACAACTCTAGATGAATTACAAAATGAATATGTAAAACACACAATTGAGATCAAATCACCTCCAAATACGAGTACAGCTTTATGACACACACCACCCCTACAGTACAACAAGGTTATATCTCTATAGTTACAGTATAGGGAGATACAACCTTCTTGCACCAAAGGGAAGACATATTGATACAGATTAAAAACAGGGGCCTTATTCACCAACGCTGTAAGTCTAAAACTTAGACTTAGACTTAAAATTGTTATTATTCATAATCACTGTCATTCTTTGAAATAAGATTTAACCATGTGAATTTTTATCTGACTATTTGTTGTTACTCACTGAACATGTAAACCCAATTATATGAACATCAGTACATTTATAACAACATTAGAGCAAATAGAACATTTGACAATGTAAAGTCTAAGTCTGTGTTTTAGACTTACAACGTTGGTGAATAAGGCCCCTGACATCAACATTTTATATTAAACAATCACTCACTAAAATAGTGACTATAAATATCTAAAACCACACTTATGAGTCTTGTTCTAACAGAAGTATTTGTTGACATCTAAGGAAGCCATTTTTAAATGATCACCAGTCTGGCAAAGAAGAAATTAAATTTTGGCATCACACTCATGACATCACCATGCAACACATTTATGACATCACATCACCATAGAAACATTCAATATATGCCTGCTGCGAAGTATAATGTCCAATGAACACAATAGAATATAAATGTCAGTTGCCATGGAAACAGATCAACTGATTCCAGTCTTCAATAAATCACAACAATAACTAAACACAACATCTGGTCCATTATTCAGAGATTCAAATATCCTCCAATCACAAGCCTTCTTACAAAATACATTAAACTAACTGACCAACCATGGAAGAGTTAATATAAAACATTTGCACTACTATAAAAATCTCAATAAAAACAACCAGCTGCACCAGAATTAAAGTCATGGACCTTCCTGTTTTAACTTCTTTATTGTGTTTTTCAATGCTTGTCTTTTATTACAAAACCAAACCCTGATCACTTCACGGTCGTAATTCAACTTGTCTGCTAACTCTGTCATTTCTGCACCTGAAGAACATTAAATACATTTAGTTTACAGTTTAAAAACAAACACACTTTGAGGCCTGGTCAGTTCTGAAAGTTGGCTGTCAGGATTGTTTAAATACTATGTTATCTCCCTTCCGTTAGTGTTTATAATTGCAACAGTACAATTTTGTACTAATGGCACTAAGTTAATTGGTCATCAAGTAAATCAGATTTTTTGAAAATAAACCTGATTAAACATAAACAAACAGATCCTACCTGAAGGATGAGTATTCCTTTCAAAAAACTTGTTCAGCAGTTCTAGAGCTTGTGGAGTAAATGATGTACGACGTTTCCGTTTCTTTGACGGCTCGCTGCCGATAAACTCTGTCAGATTCTGCATACCGTTCTTATATCGTTCTTCAGCCTCAGCCATCCATCGTTCTAACACTGGCTTGATCTTTTGTGCACTTTTAGGCGTAATGTCCAGTTTTTCAAACCTAAAACACGACAAAACATCAAAGTATGATATAATCAAACGTAGTCTATCCAACAATCATGAAAGAAGCAATAAACTCAAATAATCCTGACAAAAACTTTGATTTGACTGGAAATGATGAAAAGACTTCACATGTCTGCATTATGCGCATTTAATAGAGGCTCTTGCTCGAGTCCTCATAATAAACGAGTTTCATTAAACAAGTGGACAAAATTATATGACATGAGGCTTTGATGACGTCTTTTTTATCCTGACTTCATGGACCGATTCAAGACATGGATTGACTTACCCAGAACCAGGCAACCATTCAATGTCAAGCTAATTTAAATATTTTTTGTAACAGTCAGGGAGTTATTAATTTCTGGCACAGCTTTAGACATTTCTGGATTATTCCGGAATTATAGAACTCCTGTTAATAATGTTAGTATAGGTAAGGGTAACCTGATACTACATACATAACAGAAAAAAAATTCAGGAATGGCGTAATGCTGAAATTCTGTCTGACTTAAATGATTCATGATTCATGACTATGACTATTAACGCGAATACTAACAGATATTGATTATATTAAAAGTGATAATAATGTATGTACATAAATAGCAACACTACAGCTTGTGTATAATGAAACATGCGTCACATTTATCGAGCGTATTGACCTTATGGCTCAAAAGGTTGAAAAGTACATACCAAGAGGACCCAAATGCACCTATAGATGGTGATCTAAGGTTACAGCTTCTATGACGTAAGAATAGATGATACTACTTACCAAATATCAAAGCTCTAGGCATCATAGTTTAAGACAAGAAGATTTTTATATGTGTTCCCTATATAATTCTATGTAAAATTGACGACCCCCCCCCCCCCTGGAGGGGCTAATTTTAACCCTAGAGGCATAAGATGATGCTACATACCAAATATCAAAGCTCTAGAGGTATTATAGTTTAAGGCAAGAAGATTGTCATATGTTCCTTATATAAGTCCAGAACCATTTGAGCAATCTTTGTAAAGGACCACTAGATGATGCTACATACCAAATATCAAAGCTCTAAGCATTGTCGTTTTAGACAAGAGGATGTTTATATGTTTTCCCTATATATAAGGCTATGTAAAACTGGTGACTCCCTGGCGGGGCCTATTTTGACCACAGGGGCATAATTTGAACAATCTTGGTAGAGGACCACTAGTTGAACTCCATGCTACATACCATATATGAAAGCCCTGGCACTTGTGGTTTCAGACAAAAAGATTATATTTTAAACACCCTTTTAGGGCCTCATGACCTACAAATGGTTGAAATGTAAATAAATAGGTTAGTTGTGTGAAAGCATTTAATGTGGCATGTGCTCATTCTATATAGTTTCTTCACTTGTTAACTAAGATGACCTTTAATATTCTATACGTAACAAAACTGAACATGACCTACTTTTATTCTGACTAAGTGACTATGACGTATATCGTCTTGTCTGCATCCATGTACAGTTACATAAGTGACTATGACGTATATCGTCTTGTCTGCATCCATGTACAGTTACATATGTGACTATGACTTATATCGTCTTGCCTGCATCCATGTACAGTTACATAAGTGACTATGACGTATATCGTCTTGTCTGCATCCATGTACAGTTACATAAGTGACTATGACGTATATCGTCTTGTCTGCATCCATGTACAGTTACATAAGTGACTATGACGTATATCGTCTTGTCTGCATCCATGTACAGTTACATATGTGACTATGACTTATATCGTCTTGTCTGCATCCATGTACAGTTACATATGTGACTATGACTTATATCGTCTTGTCTGCAATCATGTATAGTTACATAACTTACCGACAGATGGCAGACTGTGAATATGCTGGTCCCTCAGTAGCACTTAAAGCTTGGCCAACTTGTGTTTGCGTTAACCCTAATGATAAACGACGGATTTTAAACTGCTTGGCAAATTCTTTAATCTCGTCTAAATTGATCCCGTCCACTGTCGTACTTTCTGTAGAATTTCCCACAGTATCTGTAATAAGCAACATACAGTATAACACTTGCTTGCACAGTTGTCAATTGGGTAATACTCTTGACTACTAATCATGAGGTTCCAGGTTCAAATCTCGGCCGGAGCACTTGACCATTTCTTAGACTTTTTTGTGTTTCACACTTTAGTACAGATAAAATGCCTAAATGTGGCGTGTATTGATGCTAAACAAGATAACTATTCATAAACATGGGTGTGACAATAACATTAAAACTTGACAGTTTACATTTATCAATTAATTATTTGCGGATAAACAACAACAATAACAATATAGATTTTAAGAGGCAACACAGTTGGGCAAGCCCAGTCTTCCCTGTGAGCTGCTGATTGTGACATTCAATTCACCTAACATTGCTACTTGATCAAAGATGAAAACAAATGTTGCGTTTTGGATGTACTGAGCATATAACTTACACATGACTATAGGATACTTACTAGGCATTAATCCCTCGAGTGATGATGGCACATGGTTAATTAACTGTGTAGATGTAACACGTGTAGCCAGGATTTGATTGGCCAGGTTAACTGCCGTGTTAGAGTGACCTGATGCACCAATTTCAGATATTTTACCCAGAATTTGTGCCGATGGATTAGATGAGTTTAATGTATTGTTTGCATTGTTTATATTTTGTGTGATGACACGTGATGATGCTGGTTGTACTGTGATACCGTTCCCACCTCCGCTCGCTGCTGATAATGTCTGTTGTAATGAGTTAAGTACAGCCTGTGTTTGACTGACTGATGAGTTTGATGCTTGACCTGATGGTGAATTAGTCACACCTGACTGGGCTAGTGACACCTGGGATAGCAACTGAAATATAGATACATAAATATTGATATACTTAGAAGGAAATAACAAGGCTAATCCACACTTTGGTAAAATCACCATAGCTTGACAGAACAAAGAGAAATATAGGGAACTCATCCATCGTAAAGTTGCCATATCGTCGTAAATCTTTCTATGAATATTTTTGACAATTTTGATATTCCTTCACTTGTGGCGAAGTTGTCGCCTCCTTATTGAAGTAAAAGAAAGAACTGGTTAGGATATGGTCCATGAAAACTGGTCAGGTAAAACAGTTGCAGTATAATTTACTTGGAAATATACAGACTTACAGAAATTACTTATTATACAGACTCAGAGGTTGTTGCTTTACAGAGGAATAATTCATAATAAATATCTGCTTAGGTTTGTGAGGGGGTAACAACCATGTAGCCTTACCTGTTGTCCTAATCCTGCTAACAGTTGACTTTGTGCACCAGCGGCGAGTAATGAAGGTGCTACCGCTGCTAGATGATTACTTAATGCCTGCGTTGCTGTGGAATGATGAGATGAGGGGTTCTGTAATAACGACTGACTCGCTAAATTATTCACTGAAACAAACATTTCATCATAAACAGTGTTTTCATCATAAATAGTATTTTCATCACAAATAATGTTTTCATCATAAATAGTGGTTTCGTCATGAATACCACTTTTATCATAAATAGTTGTTACATCATAAAAAGTGTTTTCATCATAAATAGCACTTATATCATAATCATGCTCAAAATAGCATTTTCATCCGCATGATAAAGCTATTACATGAATGCAAAATTTCCTCAAAACACCAGGATTTCATGTCAAAGTGCACTGGATGAATCAGTGACTTCTAGGAATTACATGTAAGCATGTACACTAAGTCATGTAGGTTCTGAGTCTGTCTCTTGTGTGGGTGGCTAGATGCTGCACAGATTCTATAAGTATAATCCAATACACACTCCATAGGGAGTATAATTTAAACAAAACTAATGTTACAGATGAACATTTTAATAAAATAAAATGAGTGTAAACTTGAGTTTTGTTTCTGTATAGTTTGGAATTGTCTGTGCATATACAGTATCACTGTATGTTATGTAAAAATTTACCTGAATTTGCCAATGGATTTGATAGACCAGCAAGATTGGCTAGGTTTGTGGCTACAATTTGTCCATTTGATGTTGTTAACAATTGTATCTGCTGGTTCCCACCTGTTGCCATAGAGACTGGAATGCTAATAAACTGCTGGGTACCATTTCCTGAAAATAAATTGAACTTTAACATTGATACCCTCATTTTGAAGTGGTCATATTATTACGATAATAAAAGGTATGAGGAAAATCGGACAGGGAAGGCAACACTCAATTTAACCAGCCAAGCATAGAAGACTAAAAAACACAACATATAACACTATTACATGAAACAATGACAAAAATAACCTTACAAAATAATTTCTTTAATTAAATTTTCTTAAACGAAAAAAAAAGACTTTCATTAAAAGATGTTTTAACAGGCATGTAACAAGAATTCATAGTTTCAAGCAGTTTTCTACTAAGTATCACTGTCATGAAGACTTAGTTCTGTCCATTTACCAAACAAGTAGGCCAATATTTCTTCAAGTGACATTTTAAAAGTACATACAGAAACACGTGTATTGAGAAACGATTGCACTTTTAGCAGAAGACTTTATACAGTGAATTGTTAAAGTACACAGCCCAGAGGTCAGATTCTACCTACTGTCGATTCAATAAGTCATAGGAATGAGGGAACTATCCAATTTAAAAGAATAGCAAACAGGGACTACAGTTACCTCAGTTACATCGAGTTCACCCTAGATAAACATAGTGCACCTGGCAGACCAGCTTATGTTTATAACCGTTATCATTTAACTTTGAATGGACTGTAGCATACTATAGACAATACAGTAAAACCTTGTTATCTCGAGGAGTGAAAGGGACAGGTAAAATGCTCCGGGTGCTCGAAAAAAAACAAAAAAAACCAAAAAAAACATGACATAGTATTGATGATAAAAAAAGGATGTTGGTTTAAAAACTTGCTTGAGATAGACCGGGTGCTCGTGATATCGATGCTCGTCATTATGAAGTTCTACTCTATTAATTTATCCACAAACCTGTTGAGACGGGTATAAGTAGTTGTTGTACCGGTACAGATCCTGATGCTCCTGTCTGTGACTGTAAGGGATTCCCAGTGAGGAAGAATTGTGGAGGGGCCACTGGGGGCTGACCAAACAATTGTGATGGACTAGATAGTGAAGATATTGCACCTGAAATGTAAATAAACAGGTCAGTGATTACATTAATAGGAGAGGTCATGATTGAATACAAAGTTATTCCCTGACTTAGAATGAGAAGACTCATATACATCATAAGGCACTTTTTAAGAGGTTTATTTCTTAAAAATTGGAACTTGCCATGTTGACAAAATGAAGTTGAAAAAGCTTGTTTTTCCATAAGTTAAGAGTAAATTTCAAACAGTTTTTCTTGTTTTCTCAAAATATTGCTTTTGTACTATACAACCTTCTCGTTCTAAGCCAGCAATATATAACTTTGTCCACCAGTCGATCCTAGGTTGGTAGGTATTCAACATTCATACATATGAAGTTTCATTGATATTGGACCAACAGTTAAGGTGAACAAGCATGGAAAACATTGTGACAGTCATACCGGTAATTATACTTCCAGTAAAAATCAATATCTGCAACAAAATCATCGTCACTATAATTAGCACAATGTCAGTTTCCCTATTAAATTCAACTAGTGACGCATACAGCAAGAGTTGCGTATATAATGGTTTTATAAGACATTATAACTATTGCGCACATGTAACTTCGGACCACTTTCACACATTGCCATATCGAAAAATCATATCAGGTTACTAGGCGAGCCGTACTTGTATCACTTGAAGAAAGTTAATTGACTATCGCACCAATACAAATGGTCATCAATTATTTATTACAAGGACAAAATCATTTCCGTAGTAATTACGTAAGTTATTCGTCATACAATTCATGTAATGACGTTCATATTGCATCATAAAAGTGCACATATTTTCCTTATAAAAAAAATTGTGAAAAACTTATTTACAAGTTTTCATGTTTCGCTAGACGCCAATCATCACAGCTTGAGGCAACATATTAGTAAATAAAATGTACTTTAACGCCGTTACCAGGGTAACAATAAGGCGTTACTAGGGCAGTCATTTGCGTAACTAGGGTAGGGACAGAGGTGATAAGTACCTTGTCCGTGTAGCACAGTTTAAACAACAAAGTTCATGAAATCAGAACACGTACCAACCCATACAGAAATATAAGTTGAGGGCAATTTGAGGACTAGGTGTTGGACAGTTGACAGCTGAGCTATTCTAAGCTGAATAGGTGAGGGCCAGCAATTGAGCTACTCTACTCAAATCTCTCGAATTGAAACATTTCAATTATGAAATAAGCGCTCAAATATCGCTCAAATAATTAGTTGAGTAATGTTCTAACAGATTATATCACTCAACTTTTTAGTTGAGCAGTTGCATAAGTTGAGCAAAGGCACATTATATTTATTCTAGCTGAGTGAGAATTGAACGTTGTATTTCAAAAGTCACATGATAATGATGACATCATTATTAAAGATAGCTGCCGATGAGTTTGCAGATTTGTGTTAAAATTGAAGTATAGGTGATTAGATAATAGGTGAGCTACTGAATTTAAGATGATATATTATAGGGAAGGTTGTACTGAGAAGAAACCTAGGCATTATCCGGTCATCCTCCCCTATCATGGCCGCCATTATGTTCATTCTGTGAAATAAACTCTTAGTTTTTCCTCAATTTAGACAATACACACTAGATATCGGCTAAATACATGGTTTACAAGCATGTTTATGTAAATTCAACGGAAACATGACATGAATTGTAGCTACATTCATGGAATAAACATAATGGCGGCAATGACAGGGGAAGAAGACCTGATAATGCCGAAACCTGTATTTACAAGAGATCTGCAACGGCCAAAGTCACAGAGTTACTTAAACGAAAAATAAATTACTAAGTCATATGTATACAGTTGAGCA
The DNA here is from genome assembly GCA_963678985.1 of Spisula subtruncata. Classification (NCBI taxonomy): domain Eukaryota; kingdom Metazoa; phylum Mollusca; class Bivalvia; order Venerida; family Mactridae; genus Spisula; species Spisula subtruncata. Next base: position 261,421 of record OY787675.1, on the reverse strand, counting down.
ATTTGCAGTTGAGGGCTAGGTGTCCAGTAGTCGAGGTCTAACTATCATTAATGAAGATTGTTAATCAGTAAATTGATTGAAAATAATTCCTCATTGTCAATTTTCAGATGTGTGCCACATTTAATTTGATCAAGTTTTCAGCTTAATTTGCACGGCATAAAACCTTGTACAAATGTTGTTAACAGGAAGCATATTCCTCCACCACATCATCAACACTTTCTGAGAGCATCCATCACACACAGCAGATGTAACACAACAAAAACATCATACAGTGACAAGCAACCATAAAACATCCATTTATACTGACTGCAAAAACTGTGACAAGTCAGATAGTTGATGTATTAAATTGACTGAATAACAATCGACTTTAGTTTTTCTACAAAACACATCCGGAAGGGTGACAACATAAATAAACTATCTGTTTTCCATATTTACGTAACTCGCAACTTAACATACTAAGGAGAGGGTATCAAATCCCAATCTGCAAGGGGATAGAACAGTCACGCTCTACAGAATGTGCTAACTTGGAGCACAGGCTATTGGTTTTAATTGATAGGGTCCAGCAAAAAAAAAATCTACAAAACTAATTTTTAGAGAATACTTTTGCCAGAGCTTATAGCCACACAGGCAAAGTGAGGCTAGGAGGGTGTAACTTACCATTAGTATCGGCTTTAGGATCTGAGGGACCATGCGTGGGGTCTAGAGCTGACACACCAGGTAGGAATAAATGATCTGTGAGGTTGATCCCTGATGAACCCATGGAAACTGATGGTATAGTGAACACTGATGACTGGGTTGCCAATGGTGACTGTGTGGTCGTCGCTGACAACATGACATCCTGAAAAGATACAAAACATAGTTATAATAAAGTTCCTTAGAAATTACGCAGATCTCAATTTAACAATATCATCAGCAGCAGCAGCAACATGAAGATTACAATATGAACAGCTTCATCATCTTGTTTCAACCTGAAATGAGGGTTTAGATTTCATATTTGTATTTATGAAGGCCCTATAGTATTAATACAGTATAACCTCTCCAGAGTAAACACTTTCAAACTCTATCTAAGTCTGTATTTACTATAAATTGAACCTCTGCACAACAATTTTATTTTTTTTCCTCTAAACTAATATTTGCAACTCCAAAAAGGTGTTGCTTTTTTCAGAGGTTACACTGTATTCAAGTGTCAAGTAAATGTTCTTTCCACTATATATGAAAACAGTATGCCCTTTGTTCAGATTGTTTATACACTGATAATGTATTCTGATCTGATTTATCAATATCATATTTTATAATGATATATAAATGTTGCCATGGGTCCAATAAATAACCTAAATGTGTATTAATTGTGCTTCTATCCTATTCTCGTTATTGTTACAGTTTTGGTAGAGTACCTGTTAACAAATAATGGATCATTGAATCACAGAGCCGGCAACCAGTGTCTGATAGTTGTCATCTTTGGTGCAACAAGCTTGTATCTCACTATATAATACACAGTAAGATACAACATTGTTGCTTCACACAGGAACATATTGCAAATAGTCAATATTTGTATAATTGTCTGATGCAGGTTTTATTTCAACAATCAATAACAACCAATCAAAATTGATCATGTGACCTGAGTGCAGCACTAAATAAAGTAGACTGGTACAGAAATATCAACTTTCAGGATAAGCTGATAATTATCAGAATTAAAATCAATTCTAGAACCAGTCTATAATACATCTAGTTCATATTGAGTATCTATCAACACAGAATTGAAATTATTCATTTGAAAATCAATATGACAGGGTTTTGTTAGTAACAGAATATTATGATTACCATATCCTACAGAACTTACTAAATAATGGCAATGTGACTTGAATGCAGTATTATAATTATAGCAAAGTGGTTTTAAGAGATTTTAACAAAGTCCAGTTAAAACATTTTTCCAACCTGGGCTTACATCATAGACTCAAAACTGAAGGTTCATTTATAGAGGCAATTTCCATATATTTTTACGGTCTTAATGCAGGTAATGTCTTTCATCAGTCTTCATGAAAAAAGTTCCATGTGACAAGGGTAAGGTTTTCAAACGATGGAAATACAGTGGATTTATAATGGGAACTTAAATTACTCCCCCTGAATGCAATGTTCTATCCCCAGTATTTAGTAAAATATCTGGAAGACTGCCACCCCCACCCCCCCCACACCGGCCCTGATTTAGCCACTCATTATTCATTATTACCCAGATCAAAATTCCAGCACAAGAAAAAAAACATCATAGGGTTGCAAAATGTATCATTGATTTTTTGGTCCATACACCCATACAGTGTTGATTGTGAACAGTCCAGCATTAATGATGCTGAGAGAAATTCTTCTCATTGACACCAAAATTTGTCATAAATCATGAGAGGGAGGCGCCTATAGGGGGAGGCTGATCTCTTCCATTAAATACTGTGAAATCTATCATTTTCATGGGCGTTAACGATTATGTATAATTAACTAACAATATGGCAAAATTTCACATTTGAAAGAATTTAAGAAGTTAAACCCAACTCACATACTGAAGCCATTTTATTGTCGCAGTTTTATTATCAATGAAAACAGGAAAATTTCAATAACATTTCTAAGCATAGAATCTAAATTACACACACTTTTTACAGTAAAGAAGATGACAGATTTTAGCACCTCTACTGTTTATAACTAACTTTGAACAAACACTGCACATAAACATGGAGAGTTTGACACCAACTCTCCCACTGACTTAAACAATTAAATAATCAGATTTCTTAACTTGAGCATACATTGCCCAATTACCTTGAGTTTATCAAGAAACAATATATTCACAGATCAATATGATTATAAAAGCAATAATTTGATACCCCAGCCATGATTTGATACCCCCCACAGAGAACTCAGGTGTCTTACATACTATACTGCAAGAATTTGAAACTGTTTTGATTTGAACCATATGCTATGTTTTTATGCTTCAGATGTGCTTGCCAAAATTCTGCCAACAGGATAAAATATCTAATTTTTTATCTTGAGAAAAAGTTTCTCAGAACAATTAACAGCCTGTGTGATTGAAATCTGTAAACAATTTGTGAAATATAATGACAAGATAAGATACAACAAAATATAACACTGTGTGTCCGCTGTAGGATGCTGAATGGTGAGAGTTCGGTGTCAACATGAGTGAAAGTTAGAAATTTTGAAAAACCTCAAATTCTAAATAATTGACAATTTATATAGGGAAAATAAAGAAAAACAGACATCTTGATTCACTCAAAAACCTGAAGTTCATGCATATGTCTGAACACTTTCACCCATGTGTCAATCAGTATGATGGTGTCATAGTGAGTTGGGTGTTTTTGTGTCACATGAGGTATGTTTAAGTCAATTAGAGTTTTTGTTGTTAAAAGTGAGATGCTCAGGAGTCAAATGTGATGTTGGTGGAAGCCATTACTAATTAGATAATTGACATTATGCCAGTTGTAAATCAATACCCTTTCAATCAATTTTAATGGTAAATGATAATCACATGGTCCAATGAATTAGCTTGAAAACCTTCGCCAAGCAGCCTTCGACAAACAACCAGGTGAAGCGATTTAACTGCTCTGGTGTAATGTCAATTGTGAGATGTTGGTGTCATCTTTTATACAGATGTTGACATGATCTTTTAATGTCAATTACCTGAAGACGGTGTCAACTGAGAGAAGTTGGTCTCAACTGGGTGTGCCTCTGTAGCTCGTTAGCGAGCGTGCAGTCTAATCTGGAGACCATGGTTCAAACACGGACGGAAGAACTCATATGCCTGCCATATTTCAGTGTAAAACTGCCTGCCAAATATTACGGCTATACTTGGATTTTGTTGTTATTGTTATAAGTTGATGTCAACTGTTAGTCTCTGTTTAAGAAACATCGTTCATTCCTCAGAAAATGTTCAGAAAAGACAAAATTAGTGCGGAAGAATTCCTAAGCAGTGGCATGAATACCAATATAGGAGAATGGATCAATATCCAAAATAACGAACAAACAACAATACATCATTGAGCTCCATTTCTCTACTCTCAAACTATCTAATTTGTCATCTACCAGATCGTATTTGTACAGAGATATTTTTTTATAGAATTCCTTAAATATTTATAAACCAGAACAAGATGACATTTAACCATAAAATAATTATATAATGGCTAACTATTTTAAGATTTGTTAACCAATTTGGAAATAGGGTAATATGGTATAATTAAGGATCAATATGTTGTTTGTTACAGCTGACTTTGAAAACTCACAGGGAATCAACGTTTTCAGGGGAGGAGGTGTATGTAAAGTCAACTGCACGGACAAATATCTGAATAATAGTGAACAGAACAGAACAGTACTGTAACATCATTTTTTTCAGTCAATGTAACTTGTATTTTATTTCAGACTAGTACTTATGTACATAGTACATCTACAGTGTTCTTTATCAATTATAAAAGGGTAGATTTGCTTAATGAAAACCAGAGTCAAATATTTCAAACCCCCCTATCATCAGGCACCATCCCCTGTTCTTTTTCAAAGCTGGAGCTCTGTTAAGTGACATTACCATAATTATCATGTCAGAGGGCCTGCTGAGCAGTACTTCAATAGTTGGTCAACTCACAAGAACATTTATAATTACATGGCAGATTGGAAATAAAAGATATACAGGCAATTTCCATATACATCCAGTTTTGGCGAGTATTCGTGGGTGCACATAGGGTGTTCTCGATCTAGACTGCTTGAGGTGAAGATATTTACTTTGGACAGTTCTTGGACAGTTTGCATGGTTTGTATTCATATAATTAGACTACGTAAAGAGATTAATATAATTATACTGTGCACCTTCAAAACAATATAATGTATCAAATAAACAAACAAGCTTTGAATTATTAATTTCCAATTATGTAAGTACCAAACAATTGTACATGTATTACGTTACTTCCCAATGAATAAGTAAATTTTAATTTTCTATGTTTCGTAACAGCAGCAATATGTTTCCAATGCTACAACAGAATGCTTCCAACGTGTCAGCTAATCAATTTGTAACAAGTTGATCATCAACGACAAGAGAGAAACTTATAGAGTGGTACCATATTTAGCCGAGGATGTTCATACATAACTATACTGGTACCCCATTGTGTGTCAAATACAGAAACATTCTTAGGGCACTCATATACATCTCGCTTTATTTTTAAAAGTAATTAACAGAGGCAGATTCACCGAACCCGTTTTCCTTGAGCATATTCTAACTAGTACTAAACATACTGTTCCACAAGAAAAGCAAGTTTTTTTTATGGAATGGTATGACCTGCTGCAAAAAGGGTATGAGAAAATCCGACAGGGAAGGCAGCACTCAACCTAACCAGCCGAGAAACATCACAACACAACTACCTTGAGCAATGCCCACAGAAACCCATACCAAAACGGCGACCAAATGAGGCACAACAACCCCGGGGCGTGACATAGTTTAAAACACTAGAGACAGTGACCTAACCTTATGCGACCTGAGGAAGCAAACCTGACTGTAAATTTTTTATTTTACCTGTTTTCCATAAAATTGAATTTATAATTTAGCTCATTAAGAATGTTTTATTTCTCTCTCCTAATGAAACATCTCATCTAGCCGTATACTACATGAGATTGCTTTATCTTTTATATCAATACTGGTAGGTTGCTTATCAAACACTGAAATATGTTGTTCATTAAATATAACTGATTTCATAACTGAATACATTAGGCCAGAAAACATAAATTACTGGATTCATAACATTAACCTAGTAAGTCAGGGCTGTATCCAGAGGCAAAAATGACCCAAAGTAAATATTTTCTGAAGATCTATTTGAGGCACTCTTTTCTTCAAAACATGCTTATTTGGACAATTTCTCAAATTTACACTGTGACAAGCACCTCAGAATACACCAGCATTGATACATCCTGCCATTTGTTCAACCTTAAATTGATCGTCAGAACTTTTGTTTTCTGTTTTGAAACATTTTTAAAAAGTCTACTCAGATATAAACAGATTTGGTGAAATATCAATTTTCAAATTAAAAAAAGACTTTTACAGTCTGGTTTTTTTTAATCATTATAATTATATGAAAAATCAATGCATGAGAAGAAATTATCAGTGTAAAAATTAAAATATTTTAAAAAAACTGTGGCCTAACAGATATTGAGTTCTAAGAGTATCAGGTATACATGTATGTAACAGTAATAAGTTCAAGTAAATAATATTATAGCCTAGATCTACAGGTGTATATGTATGTAGCCCCTATGTGAACCTTGAAGGTTATATTATTACATCTCATAGTAGATTATCTACATCTAGCCATCTACCACAGTACCTTAGATTATTCATTATGATTATAAAATGCCATAAAGATCCAATCTGACCTCTAAACCATGACCTTAAATAATTCACTTTATATTCAAAGTCTATTTTGTAGCTCAATACTCTGTTTCGATCTATAGAATACATATGAGCCGTTCTCCAGGAAAACCGGCTTAATGACATTGTAATGTAATTATGCAACACAGTTTACAAAAATGTCTAAAATGAGAAAAAAATTGTGTCCTTTGATTTCATATTTAAGTAATTGGATAGTATAGTACTATCGATTAGTTTCAAGTTTTCTTTAAAATTATGTTAAAATAACTTCTGTTGTTGCTATGGTGATCAGTTTCTATCAAGGAAAACAAGGGTTAAGTGGTTATAAAAAACACTTGCTATTTTTCCCTGCAAGCAAACACTCACAAATTGAACACATTTAACAAAATAATAATATAATTCCTCAATGTGCCACAATTTCAAAAATTTATGACAACAATTTACCAGATACTGCATCTTTGAAATGACAGTTTACTTTACGTCATCAAAAATGTAGAGAATGTCTATCCGGGACACAGAGACGTCAAGTCAGAGCGTCCCTTCTCGATGCGCTGAGAACTGAGCAAGGGAATGTATTTTTTTACAAAATAGATATATTTACCCTCGACACAGGGAGAACCCATATGGGAGAGCTTTCACTATATTCAGTTTACCACAGTAACCTTACTAACCTCCCATTCAAAGTGTATATTTTACCCCTAGATGTTCAACACTTGTCATATTGTTAACATACAACAAGTGACATATTGTCAAGCTTATATTAAAACCTCTTACTGTTACCATAGCAACAAATTCAAATTTCAATATAAATGTACCTTTGTCTTGAAAAATGCTTGTTCAATCAATTGCAATCTGAGAGAATATTATGCAATAGGCAGAAAATATATAGCCAGCGCAAGTTCATCATTTTCTCTATGACAACGTTGTTCTAGTTAGAGACTTCTTATCACCCCTTGGGCGAAGCCAGCCCGACACCCATGTCAGGGGTCCAATATATAGTTTGGCATCCCCAAAAGCTCAGCCCCCACACACATACACACTTTTCGTTCTAAAACAGCCTGACTATAGCAGTGCCTTTAATAAATGCCTGCATATTAGGTGAAAAGGAATAAATTATGCATTTAACTAGTCAAGGAACTTTTTTATATAGTAGGCTTCACAGTAAAGTGTGTATGATGTATATATGAACAATGTTGCTATCAACTAAATCTTGAAAAATATTTATGACAAACTTAATGAATATTCTCATCATTATATCTAATTCCAAACTCAAGTTATCGGCTGGATAGGCCCTGTCCCATTTCCTAATACCCTTTTTTATCAATTATGAAACCAAATTGTCCACAGATTTTTGCGTTGAAAATCTGGTTAATAAGTTTAAACAGCTGAAACTTGGACTTTCAGCATTTAAGTTTTGTTTTCTTGTTTCAGATAGGGTTGGGCTCTACGCTGTGTGATAAAGCGCTGGCTTAGAATGAGAAGGTCGTAACTACAAAATCAAAATTTTGAGAAAACAAGAAAAACTGTCTGACAATCACAAAACAAGTCTTTTCAACTTCAGTTTGGTCAACATTCCAAGTTCCGATTTTCATGAAAATAGGCTCAGAAGAAGCACCTTATAATGTATATTACAAAGATGCAGTAGTATTATAAGGTCATAAGTGGCACTTACGACCTTCTCATTCTGAGCCAGCGATATAGTGGTCTGTGTTATATAAGTTTTCAATGCTCAGCTGTATCAGCTGTGTGCTGCCTTCCCTGCACATTCATTATCATTTGTTTTATACGACAAACATTAATATTTTTTCCCAAATTCACAAGTCAGCTATTTATTATACATGTAGTATCTTAGTAACAGTATGGAACTTATATTTTAAAACTAGAATTAACTTGGCATAAATAATAGACCCACTCGTCATGATTATAAGTCTGGAAAGAAAATGAGGACACAATAAATTAAGGAGATCTTTGTTTGTTTTTTTTCAAAACCCCAGTAAATAGACTGTGTAGGTTTACAAGGAAATTTTTGAAAAATGACAGTTACATTTTTTACGCTTAATTAGTCTCTATCTAATCATTTTAATGACAGGAAAGAAAAGAACCATTTCATTCAAACACTGAGAATGTAAAATTATTCATACAAATGTATTTACATATGCACACAAAAGCTACTTGGTAGCTTTGTTAGAATTGTCTGAAATTCAACTAAAGCCCCTACCTTGTTTCATCAATGTGCTTGGTCAGCCAGCGAGATGACTGCCAAGATGACCACCACCTTCTACCCATAACTAACTCGAACATAAAGTCAGCCATTATATCTTCCATTAATGTATTAAACACAGTAACACGAAACTATTCCCCTTTCAGACATTAATTAGAACTATAGAAGTCAAGTCTTCTGGGATTTCAAATCAATAGACAGAACGTTAATTATCAAGCATTATTCATTTCTAAACAATCTTCAAATAAAAACAACCAAAAATCAATCAGAGTAGAAGAATTAATTTCCAAGTTGACAGAAAATACTGGAATGTTAAAATCTTCCCTGGAATTTCTCACTACATAACCTTCATAATGCATGCTAAATATTTAAGTATATATCTGGTTTAAAGAAATAAGGTATGTTGAATACTAATGTAATGCTAGTATATCCAAGCCTATCCAATGCTAGACTGGTTTAACTCTCATAGTATTAGAAGAACCAGTTACGACCATTTTGTGTTTAACCTTTGAATAAATGAACATAGTGATCATGTACATATTTTAGCAACCAAGTCTCTCTTCACCAGTCAGACAGTCATCACCGATCATAAAATTAACATAGATATAATAATGAGGCTTTAACACATACAATATTTACCTGTGAACCTCTCCGCCATTCTACGATCAAAATTAACCGGGAATACAACGAAAAATTGAACTCATCAGCTTGAAACCGGGAATATTTTAGTGAAAATGGGAAACAATATGTGGACGTAAATTTAGTGAAATGAAAATAATTTGTTGTATATTGAATAAAGGTTCACAAACCTGTTTAATGATGGCAGATTGTGCGAGTTTAGCCACATCTGGTTTAGTCTCGCCATTAAGTGCTTCCGCCACGGTTCCATCATTTGAATCGGCATCCATGTTTTCAAACGATATTCACTTAACCTTCCACCATTTATAATGTCTCGTTGCTCTGATCTTCAAGTGACGCTTTGTCAATCCTGGAAAAAACAGCACACAGATAATCCAGTGAACATTACTAACAAAATAACGAGAATTCAATCGTAGCAAATATTCCATGATCAAATATCGGAGTTTCACGGCATTTTCCATTTTAATGCTTGCTAATGAATTCACATTGTTCAAGGCATCACTCTCATTAAATACATTAATTAATAATTCAAATGACAAAATTTTGAATAATAAATTAATAAATATAGAAACTTAACCAAGCACGGACAGTCGTGTTAATTATGATAATATAGCAGAAGCATGGTAATCATCCTAACCTTAGATCTCTATATATTATGATGGAAAAACGAAAGATGTTATTAGGAGGCCAAATAGAGACCGTTCAATAAATGTGAATTGATTATGCTGGGCTGAATGTTGAGATCAGGAGAAACCATCATATAAACTGATGACAGTCCGGAGCTTAACAAAAATCTTTACACATATAAAGTTGCGGCATTTATCTCAATGATGCTCGATTTAATGATGGGGTGTAATTGTGATTTTGGGCTCGGGAACATATGATTACCGATAATATAGTATTGGCATAATGCTGAACTTCGGCAAGGTCAAATAACTAAAGGGAGGGAAAATAGGATTATAATAATAGTAACAGATATTATGTTGACAACATTAAAGCATGCAAGTCAGAACAACATTAACATTTATATGCATTAATGCATTAATGCAAGGTGCCCATATATAATATACCATTATCTTTTTAACATAATTTTGTTCAAAATATAGATACAAATAATAGAATTTATACTTTAATAACCACATACATATACTGCACTGATACTGTAGATATTCTGGACTTATAATAAGCAGTCAACTGATGCATAATTATGGCAGAATATTATAAATTAATGAAGTCCAGAAAATTATTTTCACATTTCTGCATGTCATTGCATAAATATTTAATTAATCAAAGGTTAATTAATAATAACTGTCTAAAGAATACAACTAGCATGAATAATATATATGTGAATTTTAAGTTCTATTTATGCATTAATACTTATTTAATTTATATTTGGTATCAAACCAAACCACCACAAAATAAATGTTTGGTATCAAAATATCTGGGCCTAAGGGGGAGGTGTGTAATTTTGTGGATGACCTCAATCATGAAATTAAATCCCTACACATAGTATTTATTGCTTTAGTATAATTATGACTTAGTGGGCAAGATATCCTCGAAACTACGTCCCCACAAAATGGTCTTTTCCACCCAAACCACGAAATTATGTCCCATTGAAATTAAATGATTTTACAGTAATGTTTAGTGGTTCTGCATGAATTTAAGAATTAAAACACTTGTTGTTATCAATCTGATATTTCTTTATTTTACAGATAAAAAAAGTAGGAAATTTGACATAAACATTAAACATTTCTTCAGCAAACTTAACACATAAATTAGTGCTGAGCAGGACACATACCCAGCATTCAAGGGTTAAAACCTTCAGGTTGAAATTTTAAGTGATCACAAAATATTCAAGAGCATGGGGAGAAGTATCTTCAAAAATAAGATTTAAGCACAGTAGGGTATATAGGTACCCCAGTGATTAACAGATCGTAAGAAGTCTAAATCATACCTAAGTATATCATGAAGTACAAAAACCGTACAAACTGACGTTAATTACGTTAATTATACCATTCTATATACAAAGTAAACAAAAATTATCTAAGTAAAAACATCAGGAAATTATTTAATGCTCTCTTGGCGAATTTTCAAAAACATGTCTACCAAGAAAAATATTGTACCAATTATTTCTACTGCAGAAACTTTAAAATTTGAACTATCAAGTACAAACAGGTATCTCAGAGTTAGATGATAAGCATCAATAAAAACCTGCTATATAAAACATAAGGGGGACTCCACCTTATATTCAGGTTACTTAGAATTAAACCAAATGTAATTTACTCTTATGTTAAGTGTGCCAGGATTAAAGACCTAACATTAAACCTTATCCAAAATTTGTAATTTTTTATAATTACAACCTGTCAAAGAATAAGATACTTTTATACCGTTGTTTTTAACTTTTGCTCGACAGACTTTTACTTGCTGACTTAGCCAAAAAGTAAAATGGAATGTCCACCCCATGTACATGTGTGGTTGGTCCCTGTGACACAATAAGGTTGTTACATCTCTCTATGTAGTATATGTAACGTATTTAGTTGACACGTCACAGACTGAGAAATTACCGGAGAGTTAGTGGTAACTTTACCCTAAGCTTTCCCAACCCCCCCCCCCCTTACAGGGCTGCCCATGGAACAGAAAAGGCAGGTTTTAACAACCCGAAAGTAAAATCCAGGCCAATCCCAAAAGGTGGTGGGATTTAGACATACCGGGTACAACCTTGGTGCACCAAAGGGATGAAAACCTTTTTTCCGGATAATTTTGTGATGTTTTAAAACAGACAGACACAACAACATCCTATTCTTTGACCTGTAGACAAGTATAAACTGGACATCTGAACAGGTAAAACAAAAGGACGTCCACAAGTCAGAAAAAGTTCTACCAGTCCTTTGCATTAAGTTTTGGTAGAGACTTCAGCAGGAATGTCAAATGACATTTTGTTACTTTGAATAAAATTCCAGATGACATTTTGACAGAAACAAAACTAAGTGAAGCTATTCAATATTTGTTATGTGAGGCATAGCGCTGGAGAAATCAATATCATATTGGAACTTCATGCCAAACATTATTCATGAATCACATATAGATTGAAAACATCAGCCTGAAAATGTTCAGTTACAGACTGGTACTGTACGATCGATACTTTGTTATCTGAATAATTATAGACTGATTCACTGAATATATAGAGCTTTCTGAAAATACAATCATGCTAAATGAGCCTGCTATTAACATAATGGAACTGCATTGAAATGAGGCAACCATTATATCCAGTCACGTAGATATTGATTATAGCAACAAGTTATTGAACCATGCCATCAACTAATAGCAGAATTAATGCGCCTCATTTATACTGGTATAGATGCCAATTGATTATAATTAATACATGACTTCACTGGCATATTATTATACAGATTCTCAATAGATATTTGTTAACAATCCGGCTTACAATTATTTATTTAGAATTTCTAATCAAGGTTCAGGTGAAAGCTTTCATATGATGGTGACACATACTGACTAGAACTGTTGTTTAAAGAAGTAAATAATTCATGTTTTGTATTTTATATTACGCTTTTATCACCAAATAAAATTATTTTGCAGTAGGTTTTCATCAGAGTAAAACTCTCTGGGAGTCTGAGTCTAGCATTAAGTTCAGCCCTGTATATGGCTAGATGTTCCAGACTTTGGTCAGGAATTCTATACAGAAATGCACTCGCTAACTCACGTCTCAGGTGCTTGAAGTAACTACGAGGTATTACCCTCCATATAGGTCAGTCTGCAGCAACTTTGAGGCGCCTTATCCATAATGTTACACCTCCCATCTTTAGGTCCTTCTCAATGGTCGCCTCTTCAGTAAATTTCACTTAGTAAATAGGTGGCATAAGTTTTATAGGGGTTGTCTTTAAGTAATTTGTACTTTGAATCTGTGGTGTCTGTATTTTGTGTGATCCTTTAAGTGACTTTCTGCTGCCTTCCCAGTCTGATTTATTATTGTCTTCTAACATTTTATCCAAACTCTATAAGACCAACTCAATAATACAACCTGTCTTTATAAAAGGGTTTCTATTAATTGTGGCTTTACAGCATTTGGAAATCTATGGATCAAGTAGAAATGATTCATCACAATTAATTAAACCCAGATCTATTTACGTCATCAAAACATATCCCACTGTGCATAATAACAGAATTAATTATTCATTAATTATACAATATTGTGTTACTATATAAATACAATGTGTCCTGAATTGACATTACACAAGAGCAGACAGCCCTCCATCTGATTGTTAGACGAAGGTTTTCTACTATAGCCTGAGCCATATCCTTTCAGATGACATTTCTTTGGTTTGTGCACAATTACGGTAGGCGGTAAAAAAAATTCATTTTGATAAATTTGAGAAAAATGATGCCAGTGGGTATAGAACTTACTCATGGGGACTGACAAAAGTTTCCATGACAAACACTTAACTGTCAAGACCACGAAGACGTACAAATACATTGTACTTATTTTATATACATATCGGAATAGTCAATCCCACACCAACCTTTATCGGCTAATGGATTCATCTTTAAAAGTGCAGTCACGGCTCAATGCTCGAAATCAAACTATAAAAATATGTATTTTAATATTGTACTTTGCGAGTGAGGCTAACAGTACATGTTTGTACGTATATAACAACGCAGTAACATGAGTAACCTCATAAAATGTCACTGGTCAATGTGATAATATATATTATCGAAAACAAGATGGTGATAATACATTATAGTAATATGTATATAACACAGACAGTGGTACTAATTTGACCACATGATAATTTCAGTACAGTGCTGGTACATTTGAATTTCATACAAAAGGGAGATAACTCAGAAATATTTTCAGCAATTGTACGGGAGTTATGGAGATTGATCATCAACCTCTAAACAACAGCCAACATTTGTAGCTTCCACAGGGTGCTACTCTATGGAGGTTGTACTGTATATGTACCAATGAAGTTAGTTATCATTAGATACCACAATTTGTCAACTTCTGTTTAAGCCAGAAACACCTCATCCTCATCTATAATCAGTGCACTGCTTATTCAAATTTCCAGACTAACATTTTCAGACTAAACATATGCTAGTTGATCGAGAATGAAAGACCTTAAACTAGCTGTGGGTGTTAAAAAGTGACAACTAATGCTTTATCCTTCATGCCAGATCTCCTGCATCATGTATAAGTCACACACATTTGAGACTCAACTCATGCATGATCATATGCAAATTGAACATATCTCACACATTTCTTGGACATATTGGAACCAAACATTCTTAATTTCTTTGTTTGTTTTTTAAAAATGGATCACAAATATTATTTTGAATTGCCTGTCATCAAACGTAAAATAAGTGACAACTGCATTATTAACTTCATTTATTTAAGTTTTAAATTTCAGCAAGGAAAATCTCCCTTATTTTGATGAAATCCGGTAATTCCATCAAAGTCGAATCTCAGGCAAAGGGGTCTGCAAAACAATTGACTTGAATGCTGAATAAATACAATTTGTTCCTTGGTCTAATCTGTCTTCACAAACAAGCTTAAAACATTTCCAAACAAGGACAAAAACTGACAATTAGTCTAAAAGTAAAACTTAATCATAAAACCATTTCTTCTAAATCTTGCTAAAAGCATGATAGATAGACCGCTGCTAGCAATCATCAAGCTAATGGATATAATCTGGTTGACACAGCCCTACAGCAAACCATTAATTCTACAGCTCAATATCTCCATCATTGTGTCAAACTATTTTACTGGAAAGACAAAATTCAGTCCTGGAATGCTGCAGATAATGATATTGATTTGTTCCCACGAAATCTTATTAACTCATGGAGCTGCCTAGAGAGATGAAGATTGCTGTATAATTTATTACCAGGTCGATTCCATTACTGGAAAATGTAGGCACAACTTTATTGATCTGGATCCCAAGTTAGAACAGCCACAGAACATATTGATCAGTTTTTCTCTCAGATAAGTTGAGGCACTATAAGGGGATATAATGATAGTAATTATAAATTAACCTGTTTGTACCAGTGTGTCCAATACAAGGGAAGCAGACCAACTAAGTAACGTGCATACATAATATAGTAATATATATATGAAAATTAATAATATAATATAACTGTATAAATTGACATAATGTTACAAATTTTAATATATGATTAAATAGTTGAAGTCTGTCAGTTTTTATTTGTAAATTTTACCATTAAATTAATTCCACTAAGAAATTAAATATGTTGATCAACCATAAATAGGAAGAGAACTATTTAATTCAAGTACATGTAGTCCTAAACTCCTTGTATAAGTAAAACATGTATCTTATTTGACAGTTATATTAGAGTATTACAAAAATGAGCCGCGTCAAGCATAAAAGGTCCTTATCGTAAATTACGTCATAAGCCGCAAATGACGTCAGAAGAAATCGTGACGTTTCAAGCTGGCTGCGCCCATTGTAAACACGTAGTGTTAACATTGAGGTCTAAACCATGGAAATTTCAACATTTCACTATATTTAACAATTTCAAAATACGTAGATTGTTTTATTCACATTAAATAAATATAACGAATGTTTTTTTAAAAGTTTATGAGTCTGGATGTATAGGATAATTAATAGATCTATAAATAGATCAACTTCTCTATAAATAGTTCAACGTCAGGTGCGTAGCGGGAGGGGTGTGTTCAAAGCCCCGTCTGTACATGGTCAAAACAAGCTGCATAGAGCTCTACATACATTTGAAATAAGTAGATTTGTATGTTAAAACATAGTGTGAATATATGTATATCATTAAAAGTGTTGCCATAATCACTGGCAATAGGAATAATTCATTATTTGTTGTAAACAATAGATCTAGACCTAGATATAGAATGCGTAAAGAATGACGAGTCGATATAAGTTATTTCATGATTGACAGACAAATTAAACTGTCAATCAACAATCTCACAAAGAATTAACTAGGTTAGATTAATGCACATTTCAAGTAGGTTAATCATGAAAAAAGCGCTTTGAATTCAGACCGAGTTGCGATCTAAATTTGGACTTTTGCTGCACAAATTAGAACAGATGTAGACCTACAGTAGGTCCTATTATTTTAGATTTCTATTGCGACGCAAATAGAATTTTCGTGTAGATCCAGGTCTGCATCACTAAATTTAGAGTACAATAATCAAACTCGGTTCCCGATTTAAAACAAGGGCACGTAGGGCCCTATTAATTTAATAATGAAACATTTTAAGAGCAACAATAATATTTATGCACCAGTCAGTTGCATCAACGCCCCCTACCCCGGAGATAGGTCGGGATTTTAACATTTGGGTTGAAAAATCCCCGCCCTCCACGGCCCTGCCTGGGAAATCTGAGGGTAAAATGTCTGGTATTTCCCCGCCCCCCTGGAAACTAAATATTGTCCCCGGGGTATTGGTTCGGAGAAAAAAACTTCCATATTTCCCTGGCAGTACGAGGGAAGCTGGAAGGTAAATTTTCCATTGAGGATCCCCGGGGTGTGCCGGTGCCGTGGATGCAACAGACTGCATTTATTCCGTGGTATATTGTTAGAGACGACGGTCTGTGAAAGCTAAGGTTCCTGGTTCGAGGCGTAGCCATGAAACAAACTTTCTTTACTGTATATTATTAAAATGATATTTATACTATTTTTAGGGTTTCTACGGAGTCTAATTATTTACACCTATTATTTTTATAATATAGTTTTGCAGACGCTAGAAGATTTACTTAATTTGGTCTTTAAAGCGACCCTTTACTAAGTAAATCATTTTTAGTGCAAATCTGCAATCTGTGTTTTCAAACGACACAGAGCTAATATATCAGTCAGTTGCATCCACGGTCCAGTCCCCGGGAATGGGCTGGGCTTTTTACTTTTTGGAATATCAGATCACTGCCCTTCCACGTCCCCGAGGGGGACAGCTGATGGTAAAATATTCGGTATTTCCATGGCCCATGATAACTAAATATTGTCCCCGGGGTATTGATTCAGA
Source organism: Spisula subtruncata (assembly GCA_963678985.1). Lineage (NCBI taxonomy): Eukaryota > Metazoa > Mollusca > Bivalvia > Venerida > Mactridae > Spisula > Spisula subtruncata. Next base: position 244,153 of record OY787675.1, on the reverse strand, counting down.
GAAGAAAAAAAATTCTCGGCAGTGCGGGGAAGCTGGAAGGTTAAACACGATCGTTTCCCCAGCCCCTGAAAACTAAATAATGTTCTCGGTGTATTGTTTCGACAACAACATCCCAAAACATTTCCCCGGCGGTTCGAGAGAAGCCAGAATGTAAATTCACGACCATCTCCCCAGAACAGAGTGCGTGGATACTTTTAGCTGATGCATTAACATTCTTCAAATGGTTATAATTGATAAATGTCGACGCCGGACATATCATACGGCGATGAGAGACCTATCAAATTGCATTTTTTATTCTTTTTTTGTGCGAGTATTGATCAACGGCAAATAAATAAATCCTAATTTCTACAAATATCGGTGAAAATATAGACTTACATAATCATCATATAAGTGTACCATCCAATTTAAGTTTGGCATGTAGGCATACACGTGGAATAGCAACTGTTGTACAAATCTTGGAAAACACCTGTCCAACCCATGTCGGTCTAAGGATGTGTCGGTCTATTTGGCATCTTTTATCGGCAACCATTAAAAGTCTTCGTTGGTACCTTTAAACAACTGATTATGCTTCGCTTCGTTTGTGAACTGCTTTCTTTTTATTTATTACCCTACTCACACTGGCGCACAGCTTCCATTACGATATCTAATTGTAATATCGGGGTAGCATGATGACGATATCTATATGGTTCATATCACAATTGACATTACGCCAGTAGTCAGTAACGGTAAATCGTACTCGCATGGTCCAACGGATTAACTTGAAAAACTTTGCCAAGCAGCCTTCGACATACAACTAGGAGGAGTGATCTCTGCTCTGGTGTGATATCAATTGCTCATGTATCATTTAAGCATCAACTGACAGTATTATAAAGTTGCCGTTGTTGTGATGGTGGTTGTCGCAGTAACATCGTGGTAAAATCGGCAACAAATGTGTGTCGTTTATATTAGTGGGGGTTTATTATAGAAAACATGAATCAAAATGACCAGAAACGTTGTGCATAGTCGTAGAGAAATCGTAGAACAAACGCAGATCAGTCGTACCGGTGCAGATAGTAACTTTTGTATTTTTCTTGATTTTGACGCAGATCCCTTCCTGATACTTTGACTTAGGTTGGGACAGATTGACACGTGCATTACCGTAGGTTAGTCGTGAACAAGACATTTGTAGCACGACTGCCTACACGGAATGACAATATGTACCAGACCATATTCTGGATTGGTAATGATTGAAATTATGTAGCTAATTGTACAGCACGTGTCAATCAGATTTCTAGGAATACAGATAGATGTAAATGTCAACACGTTTTTTTTAGTACAAATAGCAGTTGAAATTATTGGTCGCATCCAGGACGAGCGCGTTCTGAAACACATATTCGGCAGCATCATGAGCTTGTCGTATAAAAGTTATCTAATTTGGCGGCACGTATTTGATTGCAGATCGACGAACAATTGTCGTACGTGAGGTCATTTTAAATAACAGTTTCGCTTTTCAACTTACGTCTTCAACTCTGTATTAAAAATGTATAAACGATCATGCAGTATCCGACAATGTATATATTTTAGAAACCTTAAATAACGAAGATTATTTTGATATCAAAACACGAAAGTGTTGAAAAATTACCATAAGGTACATTTTTGCTGGGAAAATAAGGTTGTAGAATAAAATATGCTAGACATTGACCGGGGTCGCTTTAAAGTTAATTTAGATATGTAGCATTTACTGTTATTGGAGAAAATAATGTATTTTAATTCAATAGTTTTAGAATAATCAATTCATAATGACTTAATAATTTTGGTTGGTCTTTGACTGTTCCTACATTTCATCATTGTTGTAAAAAAATGAAACGACGTCGACTGAAAAAACGTGACGTCATTTAACCTTTTTGCTATCGAACTTGACGTCTTAAATGCTTTATAGAGGTAAATATTGTCATGTTATACCCGATAATGTATATATTTTTGGAAAGATGAAAGAATGAAGATTATTTTGATATCAAAACATGAAAATGTCAAAAAAATACCATAAGGACCTTTTATGCTTGACGCGGCTCAAATGTATCAACTGTATAAACATAATATATAATATAATATAAGTGCAATATAAGATTATGATAATGACTATATATGGGGAACTCTAAATAGTTCAATGATTTTTTAAGCAAAATGGAGTTATCACCTTTATTTTCTACCACCATTTGGTTTACAAAAATATAATTTATAAAAATAGATATAATTCTCAAATCAAAATCATATATGAGCTATCTTAACTATGTAGCAAAAATAAGATTCTGCTGTGCATATTCATTATTTTTTACAGCGTCGTATTTCAATAATTCTACAAGCATAACTTCGCATCAATTCAAAACAACATTCTACGTCGTAATTGTAGAATATTAAATAAAATCGTTACCATAGCAATAACGTTGTTACTAAAAATAGCCCCGGAGAGGCTGGGAGTGCTAGACTACTTTGTGATGTACATTTCATCATAATATTAAAGCATTGTATTTATAAATTATGATAATATATTACATATCTTATGTAGCTACTGTCTTTGAATAGTAAAATATGTTTACTTACAGTGCAATAAAAGCCCAAATCTCCTATGCAACCATCAAATTGATGCTGGAATTCCGAGATTCATTGTTCGAGATGAAGCTTAACAGAGAATCAATACCAATTGCTACTGATTTTTGACGTGTGCGATGATTTTGTCATAAATTATGCTAATTACTTCATACATAAATATGAGCTAGCTCGAAATCTTACCTTTCTTTGTGGTCCGAAGTGCAGAAATCTTTCACATGCGAATAATATAAGACATTAACTTGTTTTTAACCCTTAAAGCTGTCATTTATTTGCGTCCAGTCTCTTGAGGCAATTAACTCGATACGATACATATACGGGGGTCAGTTAAAAATACCTGTCATGGTAAGGGATGCTGACATCTGAATATTACAGGGAAGCGATGTCTTGATAGAAAAATTGTGAATCTGGGTTCCAGAATGATATATGAATGCCATTTAATTCATATATTTAAATGACTATTCTTAATTAATTTCTGCACACAATTTATATTTTGAAAGGCAGGTATTGCTATGATACGCTCCCCAACACAAAATTAGGATAATACAAAAAGTAGTTCCCACACAAATGTCGCTGGAATGATTTTGTGGCATTTTCGACGGATTTGCGAAGATTTTCTGAAACCATCTTATTTATTACAACACGAACAGAATGTGATATTATTGGAACAACAACACTTAAAACTTATTGACTAAATATATTCAGATTCATGCGCGTGATCACATGATCACTGACCTGCACAAAATGGCGACTTCCTTAGCCGCAGAAAAAGTAAATTGATTTATTTGCATTTTCAAACCAATCTGCAGGGTTATATCGTATGTCATTTCGTGCAATGATATCAGTTTTATCATTTCAATGTACATGTTATGCTGCCGTATTTGTAATTCCTGTATTTTAGAGTTAAATTTCGTGAATCGCTATTCGTCCTCGATATTCTTCGTACCAAGAATGCTGGTGTATTTCCTGGATCAGAGTAAACGTCCATGGGGTGTATTTCATTCTTCAATAAATGATTGTAGATAATTATGCAGATTTATGGCAATATTTTGTCATCTTCCTGTTCATTCCATAACATATGCTATTATTAAATTTACATTTGTCAACGCATTTACTTCCTTGTTTAGCTTCATCTTTTTCTTTCTTGCGGGACCCACTCAATCTCTCTGACATAATCGCAAATTTTACAGACAGATGTGAAATGCAAGGAATCCGGTTTCGATACACTTTTTTAAACCTATCTTCCTGTTCCCGCAAGGGGACATAAACCGTTTTGAATAGATTCCTTGGTTCTTTAACATGCCCATTGTAAATCACCGTTACATGTATGACTAGTATCTCTAGTTAGGTGTGAAACACTAAATAGTGTCTCTGGAATGACCAAGTACCTGAGCCGAGAATTGAGCCAGGGACCTCTTAATCAGGAGTCTAGCGTTTTATCCACTCCACCACAGTGCCACATCAAAGACTTTATGCTAGTCAATAAGCTAGCAAAACTATATATTGGTGGTGCATCAGGCATAATTGATTGATTGATAATAAGTGATGAAACTTATTGTTACTGAATTATTCAATGTAATGTTACAATACATTTTAATTTACAGATGTCGGACCAACATGAAAGTAGTGAAGAGAGTGAGTATGAGGGGGAAACAGATTCCGACGATTCAGAAGAGGTTTGTACTCTAATTAATGTTTCTGTTTTACACACTTATACGCCGACTTTTCGAAGAAACAAAGTGACAGGATCGTCTACGTGTACATGTGTTGGTTAAGTTTATTGTCACTCAGAGTCATTTTCTCCAAGGCTATTAATGGTATCCACTTAAAACTTAGTTTTGTTATTCACCATCACAAGAGGAGTTCATGCTGACAAGGTTGATAACCCAGTCACCTATTTGTATTGAATTATCTGCCATTTTTACTATAAAAAACGGGAAAGTCCGACATCCAACATTCTTAGGTGCGGTGCTCAATATAACTATTGGTAGAAATAATTATGAGGCTGCTTAGTTGCTATTATTATGATTGAAATACTGTTTAAAACAATATTTTAAAAAACAGTAATTATAACATCATTTCTCATGCAGTACTTATTTAATACTGTATTTGTGTGTTGCAGGATGCAGAACCCAAGTTATGTTATGACAGAGTTAAGAATGATCTGACGAGCGTATTGAGTAAAGATTGTGCCAGTTGTATGGCTGTACACTCTAAGGTAAGACTTACTTAGTGTTTATGTCCCACTTCTTGATATGTGGTTTTGCAGGGAACTTGTTTGCTATACTTGGGGTCTTTGTTTGTCAACTACTGTTAATTCATTTATTTGCAATGGGACAAAATTCATGGTTTTGGTGAGAAAAACTATTTGTCGGGAGTAATTTCAAGCATATATCTCCAACGATGCACTTTCCTGTGTTGAGAAGTTCCTTGTAGGCTGGTATATGTATCTTAGTACTAGTGTTAGTATACTGGTAAGGTAATTAGTGCCATATACCACTGAAAAAGTTGGGAAATGGTATTAAACAATAAACTCAAATAAATTAAAAGATACACAAATCCTACATAGGCGCGTGGGTGCCTTATATTAATTAACAGGTGTCTTCATCCCAAATTATAAACAGTAATGAGTAGAATTATTTAGTATAAGCCCATTGTATTTTAAATTTTAGGAACTTTCAGGGAAAAAATATGCATAACCATATATATTTTTATATATTTTACATTGATGTTTTCATGTATTTCAATTTTAGTTTCTAGCTCTGGGTACACATTGGGGTGCTGTTAGAATCATGGACTATCTGGGTCATATCATTCAAGGCAAAGAGTTTGATCATGTAAGTATCTCTTGTACCTTTTTGGTTTTACCCCTATATTTAACATTCTAAGGTCATTTTAATTGCGGTAGTGTGCAATTGAGGTAGTATTTAATTGAAGTAGTGTGCAATTGAGGTAGTATTTAATTGAGGTAGTGTGCAATTGAGGTAGTATTTAATTGAAGTAGTGTGCAATTGAGGTAGTATTTAATTGAGGTAGTGTGCAATTGAGGTAGTATTTAATTGAAGTAGTGTGCAATTGAGGTACTATTTAATTGAAGTAGTGTGCAATTGAGGTAGTATTTAATTGAAGTAGTGTGCAATTGAGGTACTTTTTAATTGAAGTAGTGTGCAATTGAGGTAGTATTTAATTGAGGTAATATGCAATTGAGGTAGTATTTAATTGAAGTAGTGTGCAATTGAGGTAGTATTTAATTGAGGTAGTGTGCAATTGAGGTAGTATTTAATTGAAGTAGTGTGCAATTGAGGTAGTATTTAATTGAGGTAGTGTGCAATTGAGGTAGTATTTAATTGAGGTAGTATGCAATTGAGGTAGTATTTAATTGAAGTAGTGTGCAATTGAGGTAGTATTTAATTGAGGTAGTATGCAATTGAGGTAGTATTTAATTGAAGTAGTATGCAATTGAGGTAGTATTTAATTGAGGTAGTGTGCAATTGAGGTAGTATTTAATTGAAGTAGTGTGCAATTGAGGTAGTATTTAATTGAGGTAGTATGCAATTGAGGTAGTATTTAATTGAAGTAGTGTGCAATTTAGGTAGTATTTAATTGAGGTAGTATGCAATTGAGGTAGTATTTAATTGAAGTAGTATGCAATTGAGGTAGTATTCAATTGAAGTAGTGTGCAATTGAGGTAGTATTTAATTGAGGTAGTATGCAATTGAGGTAGTATTTAATTGAAGTAGTGTGCAATTGAGGTAGTATTTAATTGAGGTAGTATGCAATTGAGGTAGTATTTAATTGAAGTAGTGTGCAATTGAGGTAGTATTTAATTGAAGTAGTATGCAATTGAGGTAGTATTTAATTAAGGTAGTATGCAATTGAGGTAGTATTTAATTGAGGTAGTGTGCAATTGAGGTAGTATTTAATTGAAGTAGTGTGCAATTGAGGTACTATTTAATTGAAGTAGTGTGCAATTGAGGTAGTATTTAATTGAAGTAGTGTGCAATTGAGGTACTTTTTAATTGAAGTAGTGTGCAATTGAGGTAGTATTTAATTGAGGTTATATGCAATTGAGGTAGTATTTAATTGAAGTAGTGTGCAATTGAGGTAGTATTTAATTGAGGTAGTGTGCAATTGAGGTAGTATTTAATTGAAGTAGTGTGCAATTGAGGTAGTATTTAATTGAGGTAGTGTGCAATTGAGGTAGTATTTAATTGAGGTAGTATGCAATTGAGGTAGTATTTAATTGAAGTAGTGTGCAATTGAGGTAGTATTTAATTGAGGTAGTATGCAATTGAGGTAGTATTTAATTGAAGTAGTATGCAATTGAGGTAGTATTTAATTGAGGTAGTGTGCAATTGAGGTAGTATTTAATTGAAGTAGTGTGCAATTGAGGTAGTATTTAATTGAGGTAGTATGCAATTGAGGTAGTATTTAATTGAAGTAGTGTGCAATTTAGGTAGTATTTAATTGAGGTAGTATGCAATTGAGGTAGTATTTAATTGAAGTAGTATGCAATTGAGGTAGTATTCAATTGAAGTAGTGTGCAATTGAGGTAGTATTTAATTGAGGTAGTATGCAATTGAGGTAGTATTTAATTGAAGTAGTGTGCAATTGAGGTAGTATTTAATTGAGGTAGTATGCAATTGAGGTAGTATTTAATTGAAGTAGTGTGCAATTGAGGTAGTATTTAATTGAAGTAGTATGCAATTGAGGTAGTATTTAATTAAGGTAGTATGCAATTGAGGTAGTATTTAATTGAAGTAGTGTGCAATTGAGGTAGTATTTAATTGAGGTAGTATGCAATTGAGGTAGTATTTAATTGAAGTAGTGTGCAATTGAGGTAGTATTTAATTGAGGTAGTGTGCAATTGAGGTAGTATTTAATTGAAGTAGTGTGCAATTGAGGTACTTTTTAATTGAAGTAGTATGCAATTGAGGTAGTATTTAATTGAAGTAGTGTGCAATTGAGGTAGTGTTTAATTCCCGTATTGTGCAGTTGAGGTAGTATTTAATTTATCTCGTGTTTAATTCAGATAGTGTCCAATCGCGGTAGTATTTTATTGAGATAGTGTTTAATTGAGGTAGTGTTTACTTTAGACTGTGTTGATCATGTGGTGTTTAATTGAGATTTGTATTCTATATTTCAGCATACGACCACTGTGAATCATATCAGTGTAGATCAGACAGGAGATTATATTGCATCTTGTTCTGATGACGGCAAGGTTTGTATGATATATTACATAACTTCTGCATGTATATGGTACAGGTGCATATTCAGTTGGTAAAAAATAAATGGTTCAGAATTTCAGACATTGCATTTGGAAATTTTAGCATACTAACCCGGATACAAGGAAAGTCATGTGATATGTATTAAATACCAGTAGTAGTAAGTGAAATTCATCAATGCATTTTGTATTTCCATTTTGCTAACTTAACTTCTTGGTAGATCTGTAATCTATGTCAATCTTTATAAGTCAATTGGACACAATTAATGATCAGATCAACCAATCAATCAGTACATCAATCAATCAATCAATTGTTGTTTCAGGTGTGTATTATTGGCTTATACTCTAACGAGGTTCCACATATTGTTGACTTTAACCGACCAGTGAAATCAGTTGCACTGGAACCAGATTATTCAAAATCTCGGAGTAAACAGTTTGTGATTGGAACAAACGATGATAAACTTGTACTCAATGAGAAAGGATATTTTGGTTCCAACAAGAAGACAACCATACATGATGGTGGTGGGAGTATTAGAGAAATCCGATGGTGTGGACATTTACTGGCTTGGTCAGACGATACAGTAAGTACAGACAGTTTGGTATTCTCCACAGTATACAGTGGCCAACTGACCATGGGGTCATGTTCTAGTGGTTAGTGTGCTGGATTTTGTAACCCAAATCACCAGGGTTCAAATCCTGTCTGCTGCAACTAAGTCATACCCTTCCATGAAAATTTGACTTCAATGTTGATTTTCCGCCACATGTAGAGAAGTTGCTTGTACCTTGTGGAAGGGTAAGTAATAAGTAAGTTCTGGTTAGGATATTGTCAGAAAAAACGATTTGGTGAATTTTCAGCAGTATATAATAGAAAAACTGTTCAGAAACAGGGTTATTAGTAAGAACTGATATATTAAATTAAATTTGATCATCAAACCTTCCTTTGCATAATTAAACTACTGATTTCTTGTCAGTAATTTAATTTCTGTATTTGTTTGAGAATATTAGGAATTTGTATGAGGTGTACTATAAACACTATTGATATATTTCGTGTTGATGTTTTGAACATTTTCACAGCTTCTTATTTTCGTGAATTTCTTTCATTAAAATCTTGCGAAATAATTTCTTGGTTTACAGTATTTATTCATGTATGAAGCTGGAAGACCAGTCAATTGTGTTTGGACTATACAAAATATGATATTATACTTGCAGGGAGTGCGTGTGTATGATTTTACTTCAAAATCCAGGATAACATCAATCAGCAAAGATCACAAGTAAGGCATATTTACAGTCATTCTCATGTTTTCACTCATTGTATAGCTTGGAGAATTTGAAACAATCCTGACCTCTAGTACGATTAAATTAACGGCTGATATCTTGTCTATACTTTTAGCCTGTTTGTATTATTTATAACTGGGGAGAATCACAAAGACATTCTAGATGTAATACAAACACAATTTTTAAATACTGATACTGCACGATTGCTTGCAGAAATTGATATATTTAAAGCAAGAACCTATAAAGGTGTGGTATATCTTCTGTACACTGTTGAATAACTAGGACCAGGACGATTTCAAAATTTTGAAACCGTTTATTTGTTTTCAGTATAAAATCGAATCAAACCGGTTAATCAGCCGCCATATTGAAAATAGTGATTCCTTTCTGGCAACCATATCAAAGTATTTTCAACAGCTTTCAACTTTCTTATATGACTTATTATCCAATGTAAAAAGTATAATTTTCAAATTATGATGTTAAATACGACCTCAAGTATGTTATTCCTACTTAATACTTATCCAGTCTTTGTACCTGTTTGTATCCAGTCTTTGTACCTGTTTGTGTGATGATAAACACATTCTAGTATGAAGCGTCAAAAATATAATTTATACATGCAGTAAAATAAATATTCTTTTTATTAACATTCTAGCAAGTACATTGTTTTAGAACGATTAATTGTTTCGCCTTCAACTAGTTACACCTTATAATCGAATCATGTCGGATGAACCGATTAATCGTCAGATACCGATGTAAGGCACATTCAGGTATAATCAGGGTGATGATTACTACAGTCACATTAACAGTGCATCAGTCATTGAATTTTAAGTGTAGAACTATGACAATTGGTTACTTATATTTTCAGCCATAGACCAGATCTATATCATTGTAACTTACACTGGAAAGATGAGAGAACATTGTTAGTTGGCTGGGCAGATACTGTTAAGGTAGATTCACATGTTTTAACTGTGAAAATAGATTCTTGTCACATGTTGAAGGTTATAGCATTTAAATCAAACAAGTCCCAGATCACCATTTGAGTCGAAAGTCTGTTTATATATAGTTGTAACATCATTTCATGTGTGTTTATTATTGTATGTACATTTATATTTAAGCTAAATTGTAATTGCAAGTATTAATCACGGTGTACTGTAAGTCATTATAGACATTTTTCCAAATGGTTAGTTGTATAAGGGACAAACCAGCTTACTGATATTCTTCTATCTTTCTGTATGATATCAGTCAGTAATTGATATCAGTACTATCTAGCAATATACAATACAGTAACTGCATCTGAAACCTCAGGGTGTGCATGTGAATCATTATGCTTATACATGTGTACGCTCAGAAATACCTTTGTAATTGCCCTTGTTTAAAAATCAGGGTTTTTTCGTTGAAATTCTATATTAAAACTTTTCTTTGTTATATGTTATAGGTGGTATTAGTGAAGGATAGACTAGGTCAAGATGTACGAGATTTACCACCAAGATATTGTGAGATCAGTATGTATAGATTTATATTAAACTATCATTACCTGTCCCTGCTGGTTTTTGTTGTTGTTTTTTTAAAGGAAATATTTTATTTCCCTTTACATACCTTACACAGGGATGTCAATTCTGACTGAACTAAAAGTTATTTGATGAACGGATATCAGGAAATGGTAAAGTTAAATTCATTCTGCTCGGGAGGATAGCTATTTGCTTGAACACCATATAAAACTGTTGCCCATGGAAAAAAAGTTACCAGTTTTCTAGGGCTTGTTTCAGCTGTTAGGCCGCTCAAGCACCCTTTGGCATTTGAACTCCCTTGGTCATTGGGCTACATATGAAAACCTACACTCGTGTCTCACTGTGAAGACTATTTCTCTCCTGTGGTGTGGCAGCCAACATCGATCTGCGGCGCCCAGGAATAGACACTTCCCTCACAGGTACCATTTTACACCATGGTGGAGTGGAGCATGTGGGTCATGCTCAGAGAAATTAACCAGTGGTCCCGGGACCTGTCAATATCGTGCGCCCCCTACGTACCTCTAGGCCACCGCTCCACAATTAAACAATACTGGTCTATTATTTACAGTTGCCCAGTTCAACACACCAGAGTATTTTATCTGTGGGATTGCCTCCTTGGAAAGTGATCTAGTCTTACTGACTTATGATAAAGCTTATGAAAAAGAGGTATGTATGCTTCATATTGACTTTGCAGTTCACCTTGAACAGTAGGGAGTGTATTATATGAAACTTGAAGTTTAATCTTAAAGTTCATACATCTAAATCTACTGTAAAATCATTAATTTTCGTGGGGGATCAAATTTCGTGGATTTCGTGGTTCACCTCAACCACAAACTTTAATCCCAACGAACATTAATTTTGACACTTTTTGTTTTATTAACTGAAATGCAAAACCCACGAATTCAAGTCCCAACGAAATTGTTTTTTTTACAAAAACCACAAAATTTCATCCCAACGAAATTAAATGATTTTACAGTATTCATTGACAATGTTGATAGTTATAGACATATTGATTGTATGCTGGATGTATATCTGTCTGGATGTCTGTCCCTCACATAGTTTGTCTGTGCTTGTTCTCCTTGACGGTTTGTTGGATTGAATCGTAGAAAAAAAAACTATTTTTGGATTATTATTTAAAAAAAATTGTTATGACCTGATGAAGCGAAACGTCGTCAGGTAAATAAATAGAGAATAATAGGTTAGTGCCGTGGATGAGAAAGTTTATCTGGCAAGGCGGAGGAATTTATCGGGTGAGCCGTAGGCGAATCCGATAATTTCCGCAGCCGAGCCGGATAAACTTTTACTCACTCCACGGCACTAACCTATTATTCTATTCATCCGGTCACTACATCTGCTTTAAAAAGGGAATAAAAGTCGGGACTATTTATTTGCCTTTTCATTATTTGTGCGTTACGTCACGTTCGTTCACTGACGTCACGACAAAACAACAACGTCGGACATCTTGATAACGTCATGTACACGCAGGAAAGTCGTAGAACAATTGTTGATTGACCAAAGCTTATTTTAAATAGGAAAACCTTATCCTCGGGTACAGAGTTTCAGCCGGCGACTCCGCTTTAAGAAGAAGTCCGTCAGATCACGTGATGAGGTGTCCGTTTATTGCAAGTCACATGACCACTTGACGGTTTATTGCAAGTCACATGACCTATTGATGGTTTATTGAAATTGTTAATCGGCACCCTGTTATCGGGCCGATTTTGCTGGAAGTGAGTGGATAAATTAACAATACATCTTAATTTATACGTGTTTGGTGGTTATTTCCTTATTCCTTTGGATTATTATCAGAAATTTTAGATATTAAGAGAGTGACACAATCCTTTGTACCGAGCCTTGCCTTTATTTGCCAGTCAGATTTCTGCTGAATATGACAGGCATATGAGTTACTCCACTCGTATTTGAACCCAGGTCGCCAGATTATGACAGACATATGAGTGCCTCCACCCATATTTGAACCCAGGTCGCCAGATTAGACCGCAAGCACACTCACCACTGAGCTACGGAGATACAATGATATTATAACTGTGTTGATATTTTCAGGCAGGAAGGATCACATATCATAAACCCAATCTACGTATTGTAGAAGCACACATGGAATATTGTGATGAAGTCTCTAATGATGTATTATCTATGAACGGCTATCAAACACACAGATGCAATGACTACCACCTTGGTAAGCTTTTCTTGTTGGATACTGTAAAATCATTAATTTTCGTGGGGGATTAAATTTCGTGGATTTTGTGGTTCACTTCAACCACGAACTTTAATCCCAACGAACATTGATTTTGACCCTTGTTTTGTTACCTGAAATTCACAATCCATGAATTCAAGTGCCAACGAAATTGTCTTTTTTACCAAAACCACGAAATTACGGCCCAACAAAATTAAATGATTTTACAGTATGTTTGGGCATGGTGCCGTGTATTTGTGTTAGTTGATGTCCTTCTGTTTTCTGTGCTCAGCTGGTTAAGTTGAGTGCTGTCTTCTGTGTCCTATTTTCTCATATATTTTTTGATGGTACTTAATAAATGCATTCATAATTTGTTAGTTTAACTATCTTTGTTTGTTTACTTACATAAAGCACTAACATTCATCCTAGGAATGTAAACAAGGGGTCTATGGCGGTCAGAGCTAATGATATAAAAGCCTTTCAGATGAGACTTTGAGTAATGAGGTCCTGTGGATGTTTAAATCAGGAATTTAAAACCAATCCAGAATTTGCTATTATGATATCAATATGCTATGTTTCAAGATGCTTGCCATATGGTAACTTGAAGTTTGTTTGAAGCTAGGAAATATGCAGATGAAGCGCTTTAAAATGTTTTAATAATGTAAATGAATTATAAACTAAAATAATTTTACCTTCAGGCATCATGTGTTTAACAGGTAAACAATGTTCCATGTACAAATTGTGCAAAACGACTGATATATCCAGTCATTATTAATGTCCATATATCATATTAAGACCAGCTTTATTATCCTATATGTATGCTACCTATCCCTTGTTTAAACTAACCAATCCTGCATTTATCAAACCAGTCAATTATTGAATGAACCATTCCTGTATTTATCAAACCAGTCAATTACTGAATGAACCATTCCTGTATTTATCAAACCAGTCCAATAATGAATGAACCATTCCTGTATTTATCAAACCTGTCCAATAATGAATGAACCATTCCTGTATTTATAAAACCAGTCATTAATGAATGAACCATTCCTGTATTTATCAAACCAGTCAATTACTGAATGAACCATTCCTGTATTTATCAAACCAGTCCAATAAATGAATGAACCATTCCTGTATTTATCAAACCAGTCAATTACTGAATGAACCATTCCTGTATTTATCAAACCAGTCATTTACTGAATGAACCATTCCTGTATTTATAAAACCAGTCAATTACTGAATGAACCATTCCTGTATTTATAAAACCAGTCATCATTGAATGAACCATTCCTGCATTTATCAAACCAGTCATTTATTGAATGAACCATTCCTGTATTTATCAAATAAGTCAATTATTTAATGAATCAGTTCTACATTTTTTAAAGAAATCCTTTTTTTATAAAACCTGTTTATGATTTTCATATTTTTGTAATAGTACAAAATTTGTATTGATATGGACTCTATTGAGATAGAAATAGTGATAATATAAGTAAAAGATGGGTCGTGACTTTAAACTGGTACAAGATTTGTGACTTGTTAATGGGAAGATTTCCTTACTTATTGCAAAAATATGTTGAAATAAGAAGTTTGAATGCCATGACGTGACAATTATGGTGCCACATTGACGTTACTCATAATTTGAAGCCTGGTGCCGTTGACATTACGATTGTTTTACTGTGCAGTACTGGATCCAGCTACCAAAACATTTACTGTGAAATGATCAAAATGTTATTTTCACTGAAAAATCTCGTATTTATTATATTACAGAGAACGTGATCGAGGATAATTTGTTCTACATAGTGAGCCCTAAAGATGTGATAGTAGCACGACCACGTGATCAGGATGATCATATAACCTGGTTACTGGATCATGATGAATACGAGGTATACTGTCTATGTTAGATACAAGGCCCCAACATATCAAAGTGATCAATGTTATTTGCTTGGCAAAGGTTCTGTTAATTGCTGGTGTGACCAGTGACAGTATAAGGTATAGTGTGCCCAGGATAATGTGTAAAGCAGGAAAAAGTGGAATGATCCATAAAGGTGGATAACCCGAGTGAGCACGATTTATCAGTGTTATTTAAGTATGAAATGGACCGGATGTGTTTAAAGCAACAAATTTTACAACAGTAGGCTAAACCGGTCAATGTTATAAACATCTTATTATCCTGGGCGCACTATAGCCTTCATATAATTTATACACAGTTGTCCTGTTGACTATTTAAGGAAAAAGTATTTAATTTAGCAGCAAATGTAGTAAAACACAAATCTTATTTTCTCTCAGAAATTGATTTTGTCTTCATAAGAAGTTTGTTTAAAAGCATGCATAAAAATGCTTTAATGGTTTCCATAAGGTTAACTATAAATACAGGTTTGGCTGTTCAGTGAACATATTAATATTTGTTTCTTTTAAAATGGTTGTTTTGATCTGTTATATTCAAGATTATGTTCTATTTGTACAGAAAGCAATGGAGGCAGCAAATGAACACAGTAAAGAATTAAAGAAACACACAGTATGTCACTTAATGAAGTATTATGATTTGTTAAATGAATAACTGTAAAATCATTTCATTCTGATGGCACCAAATTTGGTTTTTTTTGCTAAAAAATGCCATTTTAATGGGATGTTAATTTTTGGATTATGCATTTCAGGTCATAATTATGTGGGTAAAATGTATTTTGGTTGGGTTTAATGTTGGGATTAAATTCAACATTATTTGTACCTCATGGCAGTTAGGGAAAAAAACATGAAATTGTAAATTTCGAATTATTTCTATTGAAATCTTATGTCATTTTCATTAATTCTGAAAAGTTGCTGACTGTGTATTTAATTGTAGTTTCAGGCAATAGGAAGAAAGTTCTTGGATTATCTGATTGAGCAGCAGAGATATGAAGATGCTGCTAAGTTATGTAGGAGAATATTTGGTAAAGACAAGGAGAAATGGGAAGCTGAGGCGTATAAGTTTGCCAGAATTGGTCAGTTAAAGGTACAGTGCTAGAATTGGTCCATTTAAGATATATTTTTAGAATTGATCAGGAAAGTGTATTGGGACAGAGATTATTTATGTTTAAGTCCTACTTCTAAGGTCACAACTACTTGGCATTCATATTTGACATCTTGTGGTATTACTCATAATGTTATAACTGGAAGCTCCTTGGTTTGAAATGCAGATTTTATGTTGGTCATGTTAGTGGTGAATGACCACATATGTAGTACTAATTCTGCTTGACCAAAATCAATCATTGGTCAATAGAGACACACATCATTGACGTTTGGCATTTCTGATTATGAGTACTTGATTACAATTAGCCAAACGCTATGATCATTAATATTTTGATGCAGTTATTTACTGTTCATATCAGTGTATTTTCTTCTTCAGTTAAGTCTATTTAAAATTCATTAACAGTTGCACAACATTTTGTCATTCTACAGGGATTTCTGTTCCTTTGGTAACGAAAACTAAACACAGCGCATAAACATTTTCATTTTAGGACTTTTTGCGATACTATGCACTTCAACTTGTTTTACTTATTCCAAGCAAACACATCTGTGATATCCGGTCACTGTATGTCTTATTGCGAAAAACAGAAGTTGACTCATTTATACACTGGTAATGTCCCTTGGCAAAGAGGGTACGGGAAGAGGAAGCGTGCAAAATAGCGATTGCCTGCATTGCCTGAATTGCCTGAATTGCCCAATATGCTTTTAAAAACATGAAATTATATAACATGCTTGTACTTTCAGTCTTTAGCTCCATTTTTACCAAAGGAACAACCCACATTGAACCCAGCAATCTATGAGATGGTCCTCAATGACTTTCTACAGTCAAATTATAAGGTAAGAACCAGTACTACATAATCATGTCTTCATTTTTATATACTCTATTTTACTATTAATATACTGTCGCACTGTATAAAGGCTGTGGTGATATGAATGACACATTTTGTAATGTTTCTGGTGACCATCGTTGTTGTTGAAATCATTCGTCTGTTCTAGCTGTGCCACATCATTATATGCTCTATTTTACTATTGTTTGCAATGTATAAAGGCTGCATAAAGGCTGTATTGATCTGAATGACACATTTTGTGAGGTTTCCAGTGACCATTGTTGTTGATGTTGGCGGGAGTAAGAGAACATGTTCCACACAGTGTTCTTGTTCGACTGCAAGTGTGTTCCACAGAATAGCTTTACGAACACACCCTAAATGTTTCACAGCTAATTGTCTTATCGTGGTTGCCATAGCAACAGAAACATTGAAAACATGTTTAAGGGATTAACTTCAAACCGGTTTTGGGGCATATGTTTTGCTTACAAGTTTTTATTGCTTGTTTCTGATACATTTCAGGTGTTTTTACAACTAATCAAAGAATGGCCATGTACATTGTATAAAGTTCAAGCTATTATACAAGTGGTCATTGATCGTTTAGATAAAGATAGACAAAATGAGGATCTTCTCCATTCATTGGCAGAATTGTAAGTAGGAGACGATCATTACATGGACATATATATACAGTACCCACCAAAAATAAATATACATATTTTCATGGCAGCAGAAGTATAATTTTCTAACTTATTTAATATCTCTTTATCAGAAGGTTACACTAAGTCTTATACTAGTTGCTAAAACTACAGTTACTGTAACTAGATGAGTCAAGAAAGAGAAAGAAAAGGAAAATGTTTGAATTAAAATGATCATGTGACCAAATTGGCAGGTTTTCCAAACTTTATATTTTGCACCTTCTGTACCAATCAATGTATTTATGACTGTAAATTATTTTTATGAAACTTTGTAGGAATGTTAACAATTATGTGATGTTTTGGTTTTTGTCGATGTTTGATCATATTCTAGGCAAAGTTAATCCCCTTGAATGGAGCCTGTTTTTCATGTTTCTTGAATGCTTCATATTTACAGGTATGGCTATGAGAGGGCATTTGATAAAGCATTAGGAATATATCTCAAGTAAGATATTATATTGTTGTTTGCATTTAGACCTGATTTACACAGTACACCATAATGATTAGTGTAGGGTCCTGATGGTCTCATGGAGGATTATCTGTGAAAAGTCGTCTGATTGAGTGACGTGGCCATATCATTGTAATTTGTGCTTTTTAACTGTTGATAGGAGATCTTCTATGTGGCATTTCATTCTGTTTCTAATGCCTTCATTTGTTATGTGGTTTAAGTATGAGACGCTTTGAATTGTGCGATAGGATCTTATTTCTGTGGTCAAGAATTTCTCTGAAGTTCTGATCACCTGTAAGTGTCAATGTCTTACAAGCGTTAAGAATTATGATGAAAGTAAAAGATATAAACGAACAAATTGTTTCAGGTTGAAAGATAATGATGTGTTTGTATTGATACACAAACATCGTCTGTATGAAGCAGTCAGTGATAAAGTGATCAAGTTGATGGAACTAAACGAGGAACATGCAGTCACCATGTTGATAGACAACATAGAACACATACCTGTAAGTTATAGTTTTGCCTTTTACAGAACGGGAGATTTAGTGCTGTAAGTTATAGTTACACCTCATACAGAGTGCGAGATTTTGTACTGCAAGTTAAAGTAATGAGGCATACAGAGCAGGAAATTTTGTATGGTAAGTTAAAGTTGTGCTTCATACAGAGCGGGAGATTTTGTACTGTAAGTTATTGTTATGCCTCATACATAATGGGAGATTTTGTTCTGTAAGTTAAAGTAACGAGGCATACAGAGCTGAAAATTTTGTGCCGGACATCTGTTTCAATGGTTATCACAAAGTTTATCTGTGCCTGTGCCCTTTAACTACTGGTTGGATTTCAATGAAACTTACCATTGTAGCATGCCTTTTTATTGGCGCTTTGGTATGTAATTTTTGAGAAAATCATAACAATAATGCTAGGAACAGAAAAACTAGGATTAAAGTTGTGAAAATGTGCCTAATTGTAAATAAAAGTCTGCTAGTTTTAAAAAACGACTTTCCAATCACATCTTTTATCAATGTTTTCGATGGGCAAAGGGTTAATAATTAACACTGTGTATGATAGTAAATATTGATGTATATATATTATAGGTAGAGAAAGTGGTCAGGCAGCTTGAAAAACAACAAAGATTTCTCTATGTAGTAAGTATCAAGTGTCGAATTTAGATTTTAGATTTTTGTAGTTTAAAGTATAGAGCTATATTCTGACAGTCATTCAATGTCAAAAAAATTACTTGCATCGTTTTTAGTATGATACTAGACTACCTTATTTGCAAATTAAAACTTTGGATGGGTTCCGTATACTTTGATTCAATCGTTGAAAAATATACGATTCTTATAGTTTGATAGGGTGTTCTAGAACACTTTCGTATGAAAATGTACAGTTTGCATGTGCAATAAATCACAGAAAGAAATTTTGTTTAAACTGAAGCGAAAAATGATCTAATGGATATGAAAGCATAATTGTTTTTCAGTTTTTGAAACTTTTAAAAAAAATATCTTCCGATATAGCTATATACGAGGGACATTCAAAATATTCGTAGACAATCGTTCTCATTTTATTATATTCATATTTAAATAATAAATTCTCATATCATTATAAACATTTATCTATTACCTACCATAGATACCAATTTTTCCTTGATTATGCAACACAGTAACATGTCATGAGCCGTTGTATTACCATAGTAACGCGCTACCACCCCCGACCGACGCAACGTACCCTTTTCACTCGTTCAACTAGTTATAAATTCCGAATTATTTAATTTACATTCCCATATGTTTGCCAGATTATTGCAAGATATTATCATACTATTTTGTGAAATTATTAAGTTGTTTGGGCGTTTGAGTTTGAATTGAGAAGTATTTGATCTATGTCTATCACGTTTTCAGTTACGTCAAAATACTGATGAATTTACGCCAGGAAATTCATGCAACTATTAAATTGTGCACTTGTCTTGGACATACACAACAAACACAAATAAGCTGCTAATGAGAGCAAACGGAAAGCATGCAGTATTCAGTGTCCCTGTGTTTTAGTGACAAAATCAAATTTCTAAGAAGCAGCATGGTATTAAAATTGATACAGGGATCGAACGAAATTTAAGGACATAAGGATGTTTGAGGGAACGCCAGTCAAAATATGCGATGCGTTTCAATTTACCATACAAGCATTAAGTCCAGCTTAATCCTTATCTTTGAATACATGAAATGTTGTGGTAGATCTATTTAATAACATATAACTTTAATATGTGTGTTTAATTCGATATTAATGACATACTTCAATTTTGGGTTTACCATTTGAGAAATAATAAAACGCCAATAACGTCGCTGACGTCAGAATACATTTACGTTGTGTGGTGGTTGCGGTAAGGTGATAGTTTTATTTTAGCCATGTTTTCTTTAAAAATACGTCTTTTGGTGCAAAATTTTCTGCACCTGTGTCAGAAAGACTGTAGTTTAGTGTGATGTAATTAGTTACTCTCTGTGTCAATGTGTATTAAAATGACGAATCCAGTCCACGAATTTATTAAATGACCCTCGTACACTTTAAACTTATGTTATTACCCAAATAATATTAAAAACTTCTAACATACAAGTATATACAGGGTGTCTCAAAATACATGTCCGCTTGTTGAGGACATTTCACTCCGTAATGTATTGTATTACGTGTCTGATTTATATACACAATCAAAGGACATTCAAATCAATGTTGAGATTACAAAACAATTTTCCAAAACTAACGAAACCTATAGAATGCAGTTTGAATAGCTACCCCGAATTTGGTAAAAATCCGTGTTTGACGTCGTTTGGCGATTTTGAAGACATTTACATAATTTCGAGTCGGATGGGATGGTTCCATTTGCTCCACAAATTGATCTTTCGAGTGTTGGTGTAGTTATATATCAAATCCATCCTCCACAGTTTTTTCATGATTGATACTTTATTGAGTGCTTATTAAACTTTCACGTTATATTATATGAATAGTGTTGGTCTGTTGGAGATAAGCTATACATACAGCTTGACATTCGACCCATTCGAACTTAAATCGTGTTCTTTCAAATGTATGTTCTATATATTTTAGTACTTGGACAGATTAGCAAAGAAGGACCAGCAAGCTATAAAACCTTACGCTGATCAGATGGTAACGATGTACTCTGAGTTTAATCGTGCCAAACTTTTACCATTCCTCAAGTCTGGAGCTAATTTATCACTGGATAAAGCTTTACATCAAGTCAAAGTTCGTGGTTTCAAACAAGAACAAGTTTATCTACTTGGTGAGTGAATGTTTGATGACTGTAAATGCTCCCAGCAGTCTACAGGGGGTAATTTGTTCACTTTTTTGTCTTAAAATCCTTGAAGCAAACCGGCTAGATTCCACCTGACCTTCTCACAAATGATGTGTTTATATACCCTGCATCTACTGATGCATGTGACATATAGTGATTGTCCTGTCCGTTGGAACTCAAATATTTATCAGCTGCGAGTGCTGGCAAGAAGCATATAATTTTTTGCTTTGTAGTTTTGAAGGATAGCGCTACCGAGCTCAATAGCACCTTGCTTAGGCAACAAGCTCATGTTGTTCAACAAGAATGATATAAATTGACATATTTTAATGTATGAAATATTGAACTATTCAGTACGTACTGGATCGACTAAGACGGCCCTACAGCTGATTATAGATGAGATAAGGGATGTTGATCAAGCTATTGAGTTCTGTAAGGAACATAATGATGATGAACTATGGGAGGACCTCATTGAGCATTCCTTAGATAAACCAGGTAGGTTTGTATTAGTCTGTTGTTATGTCTGTCTGACCTTCAGTCAGAGCAAGCCTTTGGACTTAAGGCTTTATAAATGTTTATTTTATATTTGTAAGCTCATAAAATGCCTGCCACACACCCAGAAAATCTGATTCGACAAATTTTAGTAGTTCAGTTCATCTGTATGCCTGCAGTTTGCCAGAAAATTTGAAATGTTTCTTTTTAATTAATCAGTTTACCTGACTTTTCACTGTACTCCAAAGACAACTTATTGACTTTCTAAACTTGAGTTTCAAGTTGTTTCTTCAAGTTGTATGCTAGTAAAGTTAATGACTTATTTCCCTTGAATTTAAAATTTTGATTTGCAATTTTATTGATCTCATAATTGCTAATTGTTCAGATTTTAATTGCTAAATATTGTTTTTGGTCAAAATTGAAGAATAAATTGGTATTCCTGTGAATAAAATATGTTATTGTCATTATGTGTTTGTTAGATTGTATTAAATCATGTGTATTTGTGTTACAGAGTTTATCCGTGGTTTGTTAAACAATATTGGAACACATGTCGACCCGATTATTCTCATCCGACGTATAAACACTGGTATGGAAATACCAGGACTTCGAGATTCTCTCGTCAAAATTCTACAAGATTATAACCTTCAAGTAAGTTACCCATAATAGAAAGTCATTTAATTTTGATTGGACGTTAGATTATGGATTTTGCATTTCGGATAATAAACACAAGGGTCAAAATTATTTGATGGGATTTGATTTCATGGTTAAAGGTTAATATCCTCTCCATACATACTCCTTGAAATTATTTAATCAGATACAGTAGAACTTTTTATGCTTTCAGTGATGGCATTTTGTTGATTTTATTTCTGCAATTTGGGAAATATAAACTCTTCTAGTTCCTTTAAATTACAGTACACCTAACTGTAGTGGTAACTGTTGTGTGGTTAGGTTCACAGTTCAGAACATCTATATTACATGATGTTTATGATTTCAGATGTCACTAAGGAAGGGATGTAAAGCTATTCTTGTTGCCGATAGTTACAACTTGATGAATAGATTGATACAAACACAGAAACGAGCAATTCCAGTCGACAGTATGTATATAACATTTACTTCATACACTAAGCAGCTCTCTGATATATTGACTCGTTTTATTCCAAAAAAAATATGTTGAATAATTTTGTGAAATTCGGGGTGATGAAAATTACTCTTTAACCACAAGTTTTTATACATATTAATGTCCGAATTGACTAGTGTAGTAACAAGCAGATGCTGTTACTAAATACAGTGAAAATGTGATAAAGTTATCTCTTATAATTAAGTATCAAGAAAAATTGTAAGAAGTGCCGTTATCATGGTCATTGTAAGAATACCATCACACTTTTATGGAAATTAAGATTTGAAGACCAATAAAGAAAACAGTCACTACATAAGCACATAATATGTTAATGAAATTATTCATGTAACTGTATTTAACTGGGAATTTAAATAGCACTTTAACCATATACATACCGGTAATACAGGATTATGATATGATATTTCAGGTAGTTATCTGTGTCAGATTTGTCATCAGAGAATTCTTGTAGCAGGTAAATCATACATTCTGTTGTAAATCAGTTTATACTAATTTATTTTAGATTGATTGTGAAGCAAGTTTTCTAACTTATATTAATCACTCTCAACACCTCATACCTCATGTAATCCGATGCTACGAAGGTATGAGAGAAGAGAAGCCAGTGATTGTCAGGCAAAGGAACTACTGTTACCATTTTTATTTTTATCTATGGTATGACGCAGCCCGGGATCAAACCTTGGACCTACCGCGCTCTAAGCAAACCCTCTACCACTAGGCTATCCCTTTTGTTCTTAACCTCACTAGCCTTCTGTACCTTTAATACACTAATATGGAAGCATAAGATAATCAATACTGGTCAACATTTGTCAACAGTTTTAATCCCCATCTGTGATAGACAACCAGCATTGTTAGGAAGCCATACATGAGCGGATGCTCATGTCATATGATCTGTAAATGTACTGATGTTTGTGTGTATTTTCTTGCAGAGACATATTGTACTAAAGATGTGACCATGTTCTTCTGTAGTCATGCTGTACATGATGATTGTCTCGGTCATATGGTAGGTAACTGATTACTTAACAAATCATTTGTAGGCATAAAATTATCATTTCCCCAATTCTTTTTTTCGTCTAATATTCATTAAATTTGCTATGTATATATAACGCAAAGCACTTGCGATGTAACACTACTTAGATCATTCCTTATTTAAAGTAATATCACAGATGCTGCATAATTAAATGGTCATTGCACACATATAATGCAGGGACTTTCAAACAGCAATTATGCAGTTTGTCACAGATAAGAAAATTGATTCAAGGGGTCTGGTCAAAAATTATACTCAAAATAATATTAACAGTCTAATCATATTATATATACATTGTATACATACAGGAGACATGTCCAATCTGCTCGACACAGAGACGAGGACCTGGCAGCAGTAGTACCATCGGTAGCAAGTAAACTCATATTGACTAACATACAACTATCAACAGTTACTGTGTGTTATACTCATGTATTGTTACATTGAATAAACTGTTCATATGCTTATGAATACTATAACTTACTCAAATATTGTGCAATGTTGATGTTCAAACTTTACATGGAGCTTGCTCATCAAATAGATGACCCCTATAGGTTTTGAGGTCAGTGGGTCAAGGCTGCTGTGAGTTTCAACAAAAATATATAGATCAAATTTAGGGTTCGGTGCAAAACTAAGGTAACTACATCAACATATAGAGGAATGTACCATAGTTTGCACTGAGTCATCGTTTATGATCAATTTCTCATTAACTGTTAGTTCTATGATCTTCAAACTTGATAGGGACATTGGTCAACATCAGTAGTTGACCCGTATTAATTTTGAGGTCCGTTGGTCAAGGTCACTATTGCCATCATTTCTGTCAATTTGGCAGATATTGCGGTATATGTGTCTTACAAACGTCTGTTGTTTCTAGTCTTATATCACATCATAATTATTATTGACAAATGTTTCTATATTATATACTGAACTTTGTGCTATTATTGTTTATTTACGAAATGCCTGTTATAGATAAATCAAATAAATATATTTATTATATAGTCAGTAGTTCAATTTTGTATTCCTTAGCTTGCATGGCGAGGTCGTCCATCTGTCCCTCACAAAATGCTTGTGTTGTCTCTAACCTCAAAAGTAATTGTGCTACACCTTACAACTTCATAGTTATACAAGTCAGCATGTGATGTTGTGTACCTACTGTTTTACAGCCTGAATAGCTCAATATTAATGTACCTCATTTGATATACCCGCACCTAATTTGAGAGTTATCCTGTTTAAAAAAGTTCTCAGACAACTACGGCTTGACAATAAGAAGAGTCAACTTTCTGCTGAAATGAGGCAGGCATATATATAATTACCTCCACCAAGATTTGAACCCGGGTCCCTAGGTTAGACAGCAAGTGCGCTAACCACCGAGTGGTCCTTCCAAACACAGCTGAAAGAATTAAAATCCATGCACAACTCTGGTTACCATGTGACAGTTTGAATATAGGATCCTCCCTTGCAAGAAGATGATGCCTTACAGTATGGATTCCAATCCCACAATGAAGTTTGAACCAACAACTTCCACATTGACTGATGCTTTATCACTGATCAAGACACGCTTCATCACGGCACATGGTGCCACTTATATACCATAGATAAACCAACACAAATACATGATCAGCACATTTATTGTGTGTAAATGATTTCATGTTACAATGTCAAATCTATGATGAGAACAAACTATACATATACTGGTATTCAGACAATTTCATACCGTTTCCTGTAACATCCATGGTCTGCATCAAGGATACCAAGTGAGTGAATCAAACTTTAATAATTATATTATTAATATGTGTTTACCAAACTCTGATACCTTTCAGTCTAACGGACAAACATTATCCAACACACACTGAAACTATTTCAAAGGGAATTCAGAAGTGATTTCATGTGTTACTGTCTACTATGCCATTATATTTGGTTTTGTATTGTGTAATCTTGTATATTGATGTATATTTGAATATATTGTAACTCTTCAGAAAATGGAGGAATAAAAGTTAATATATGGTCCAGATATCATGAACCGTTATTATACGTAGGTTCAACTAATTGGTTTTGGTCTCTCAGATTTGCAGTCCAAACATAAGTCTCACAAATTTCTGCCATGGATGATCCAAAGTTTAAACTTTAGGGAAGTCAGATTTGTTTGCATACCAGATGAAAACAGAGTGTTTCAAGAAGATGATGAGATTTACATGTTTACAATATTCAAACATTTATAGACTAACAACATTGAAAATAATAATACAAAATTATAGTGCGCCCAGGATAACGTGATATTTACAAACATTGACTTGTTGCCTACTGTTGAAAATTGGTTTCTTATGTATAGTACAAACACATAATGGTCAATTCTAAAGCACATTTATCTTGTCATTTTGTCCTTTCCCAAAGTTTGATGTAGTTTTCCAAAGTCTGCACTTGTCAAAAATGTAAGCAAACAACTTGATTTAGATCAGTCTTCAATACATCTATATAAACAAATAGCACAATTTATCACCAACACATCAGACTCTAGATTCTTAACAGACAAAATATATTGTGTCCTTTCCATTAAACAGACAATATACATAACATTTCAGTTCTAGGAAACATCGTGTAAGATTGCTTCAGTTTATAAACAATGTCTCGTCTTTGCGTTTCTTGAAGACTGGACCTGCACCGGGTTTATTCTGTGCCTCCGGGTGGTTAGCTAGTTCCGGCGGACATGACGACACAGGACTCGAGAGAATGACTTGTTTCAGATCATAGAATACCATACTGTCGTCCTTAGTGAGGAAGGTTATAGCTACACCTGATTTACCCGCACGACCAGTACGTCCAATACGATGGGTGTAATCTGAAAATATATAAAAAATATATAAAAACCTTTTACTGTAAAATCATTTAATTTCGTTGGGACGAAAGTTTGTGGTTTTTGTAAAAAAGACAATTTCGTTGGGACTTGAATTCGTGGATTTTGCATTTCAGGTAATAAAACAAGGGTCAAAATTAATGTTCGTTGGGATTAAAGTTTGTGGTTGAGGTGAACCACGAAATCCACAAAATTTAATCCCCCACGAAAATTAATGATTTTACAGTATAGTAAAAATCATTCAACTTCTCATAATGCTGTACCTCAATTGCATATTCCCTTCTTACTTTAATGTAATGTCAGCTTCACTTCGGGTCATATACCATTCTAGCTCAGACTGATCAGTCCGTAAACTTCCATATGGACCTCAAAGCCATGTTCTTTTTGTTAAACATGTTACAATAGCTTAGTGATACCAACAGAGCGTGTTCAGGGGAAAACAAGACTGTTAGATTGTAACAATACATTTTACTTGAAATATTAAAAATTTCCATACCTTCAATATTTTTCGCCATGTCGTAATTAAGTACCAACGATACATCTTTAATGTCAATACCACGCCCGGCAACGTCCGTAGCAACCAATATATCCTTGGTACCGTTCTTAAGACTAGCCAAGGCAAACTCTCTCTGTTCCTGTCCTTTACCACCGTGCAATGTTGTAGCATTGAACTGTAATCATAAAACAATACACTTTTAAACTCTGTAGGGAAGTTTTATACATCCTATCATCAACGGGTGTTTGCATTGACATCATGCAGGTTTTTTTTTTCATTATTTGGGAACATGACCCATACCCTTGGAATTGGGAATTTTAGCGACTTTTGGTTCAAATTGGGGAAAGTTTTTTTATAATTTTAATTCCAAAGCCTAAAAAGTTTATAAGGTGTACAATAACTTAAATTTTATGTTTAATTTGCTGTAATTAAGTGTTAGTCATGCTCAAGTTCAGTTATTCTGGTTGTTTTTCCAGGAAAATTAGTCAACTTTTCCCCCAAAAGGAAAAAAGTTATGATTTTCAATTGGGAACATAGCCCATAGTTGGCTAAAAAAATCACCCGGAAAAAAAACTGTTATGTGACAGCCAATGTCACGCATCCTTTGTATGAATAAAACAATCTTCTGAGTGCATTCTGTCTAAAATAGTACCTTGCTCCAAATTACGCTTATAAATTTGATTTTGAGACTTGCTGATAAAACAAAATTGCTAAAAGGAAAGTTCTTGATTATAATGATCACCCCTTGTATTATAAGTTGAAACTAATATAACATCAAAACAGTAATACACTACTTACACCCATCTTCTCCAATGATTTAGCCAACACGTCCACACCTTTCTTTTGGTTGACAAAGATAAGTATTGGAGGATCGATACCAGCTTGTAATATCTCCAACAACTTCTTCCTGCAATCACAATGTGCATAAATAAAACATGAGTAATATGGATAGTTAAAACATGATAAATATGGATAGTTAAAACATGATAAATATGGATAGATAAAACATGAGAAATATGGATATATAAAGCATGTGAAATATGGATAAATAAAGCATGAGAAATATGGATAAATAAAGCATGAGAAATATGGATAAATAAAGCATGAGAAATATGGATAAATAAAGCATGAGAAATATGGATAAATAAACCATGGCAAATATGGATAAATAAAACCATTAGAAACCAGGTTAAATTTGTAAATATAAGCAAAGACCTGTAATTTAGGTCTTTGATATAAGACATCAAATTTTTTTGCTACATTCTTTGTATTCAGTCACATTATTTTAAGGGAATTTGACAACAATATTGATTTTCCGCCGCACCTGGAGAAGTTTCTAGTTACTTATGGAAGGACCATGGCAATAAGTAAGAATCAACACAATGACTATACCTTTTTTCTTGATGTGACACCATGTATACAATCTGTTCACATCGTTCTGTAGGTTTACCAGCAGATCCTATAGTAACAACAGCTGGACGACGTAAATACTTCCTGGCAAGTTTCTCTACTGTCGGTGGCATAGTAGCCGTAAACATCACAGTCTGAAATATATACCCACAAATGGAATGGTAAAAGAAGAAATTGAAATGTAAACAAAAATGCATTCAACAGTATTAAATATAATGATAATAGCATTAAGTCCAATATTTTGTTAAGGAAGTAAATTCAACAGAATCTTGAAAAGATAATGCAATTAAAATATTACTTAAAATACTTTAGGATTAAAGAAAAAGAAGTAACATTATCTTAAATTTCTAAGATAATTCTGCATAGAAACACATGCATCAACTAGCCATTATTCACTCAACTCAGACCTAAGTCTAGAAAAAAAATTGATGTAAAATTATTCATGTTTCAACTATTGTTTTTTGAAGTACAGTCAAATTAATAACATGTCGACATAAAAGCCTTCTTCAAATCATGAAAATATGGTGTGTGTTTATTCATTGGTTTTGCAATACTCCAAATACTATATGGGGCATGTAAAACATACCTGTCTATATTTCTGTGTAGTGTTAAAGTTAGCCAACATTTTCTCATTATCCTCAGCATCCTCGGTGTCTGGCTTCATGTTGGTGACGGGTAGATATTCCAGTATTCTCTGTACGTCGGGCTCAAAACCCATATCTATCATACGATCAGCTTCATCGAGTACAGCATATGTACATTGTGATAGTACCAGGTATCTGTTCTCTAACACGTCGAGTAGACGACCAGGTGTAGCAATAACAATCTGTTATAATAATAATAATAATAACGTCTTCATTTTCGGTGGATAACATAATTGGTGAACCAATTTTCATTATGGTCCACAACAATAATACAAATGAACAAGTATATACAAAGAAAATATTTACTTATTATACAAATATGCCAATATTGGTTATCATATCTTAAATTGGACTTGTGTGTGTTTTGTTTTCTTGTTGGATTGTGTGTGGAAAAGTAACCTTCAATTTAACTTGGTGATCCTGTTGTATTTGAAAAAGATAACCCTATTTTCAATTTTTTAAACTTTTTAAAGACTATCAATACAACTGCACTATAATTAGTGTTGATAAACTGTGTAAAAAACAACAACATCCCAACAACATCATAATTACTGTGTATTACATCATTTAATTTCAATGGGAGCAAATTTCCTGGTTTTGGTGAAAAAGACCATTGGGTGAGGATATAAATTCAAGGAGATCTTATCCACAAATTCATACAATAGAAATTATTAATATTCGTGCGGATATAAATTCTTTGTTGAGATCACCCACGAAATCCATGAAATTAAAGTCCCCTCAAATATTAATGCTTTTATAGTATATCCTAACCACAAACTTACCTCACATCCCTGTCGTAGTTTGAATCCTTGTTCCTCTCTAGATATACCACCAATGACGGCTACAGTACGTATACCGATAGATTTACCAAACTTTATAGTTTCCTCTTCAATCTGCTGGGCTAACTCACGAGTAGGCGCCAAAATAATCGCATACGGTCCCTTATCAATTATATCAATTTTCCTGAAAGTAAAATGGTTGGTTTTATTTAAAGATGGCAATATGTATCCAAGTACTGGCATTTTGCCAGAATGTTAAATGTTGAAATAGAAGGCCAAAATTCACATTCAGTAAAATGTATGGAAGACAATTTCTTATTTTGCAAGAGTTACAATGTACTTCCCTTAGACTATGCATCATGCATTTATTGTTTGCAAATCTTTTTTTGTCAACTGCATTTTTCTTTCTTCAACCTTACGGTGTTTTCCACCTTTGTGATCCAACATCATTTTGCAGAAAGGTTACTTACAATTTTTTTTTTTTAAATACTGTTCAGGACATTTGAGGCTTTAAGTAATATACATGTACAATTAAAAGTTGACCTAAAGATATTCTTTATTATTTCTTACCTTTCTATTTTGGGTAGAGATGTGATCCAGACGAGCAATGGTATGAGGAAAGCTGCTGTTTTACCGCTACCAGTCTCAGCAATACCTATAACATCCCTATTCTGTAACCCTATAGGTATAGCTTGTCTCTGAATGGGTGACGGTTCCTGTAATGTAAGGTGTTATGTAAGTGTGTTGTTTGATGGAGACAGTTGTGTGTTGCCATCACGTCAGTATTGGTCAGCTTCGGCTTTCAGGGCAGACATTTGTGTGATACAAGAAAACAGGTTGCAAAACCTATCACTTTCCAAATAGACTCAACTGTGCTTGGATTAAAGGTTTTTGAGAGAGGAAATGTTTTTTACAAAGTAGACTTTGCAAAAACAATGCAAGTGAAAAAATATAACAAATTGTGTAACTTCAAAATACTAACATAATTATACTCAAAATAAAGAATATTGAGCAGTATATTTTTTTCTCCAAAACAAATGAGCTAAAAGACTTAATTCATGACCTTACCTTATAACCTATAGAGTCAATAATTTCCAGTAGTTCTTTAGGTAGACAAGCTTCCTTCCATTTTCTGACAGGGTTAGGTATACGTCCACCCTTACAGCTGATGTTATAATCTTCCTTAAATATACGCCAATCACGTTCCATCATTTCCTCGAGAGATTTATCCGTCCAATGTCGATCATCATACTTGCGCTTATTCTCTTTCTCCTTCAGTATCTTCATTCGCTTCCTAGAATAACAAGAAATCTTGTAAATATGTCCCCACAGCAGCATAATAGTCGAAAACGTCACAGTGACCTTGACATACAGTCCTCAAAATCAATAGGGGTCATCTACTGTTGCTGGCCAACCGTCGTGTAAAGTTTTAAGATCCTACGGCAAAGCATTCTTGAGTTATAGAATAGAAACCATTTTGGTCTACTAACCAACCAAGTTACGGACACATTTACATCCTGTGTGCAGCAGATCGGCTGTGACACTTTGAGGAGAGAAATAGTATCCAAGGGAGACAAGATTTCAAGGTAATTTTTCATAGGAAACCCAATGACCAGAGAAAGTTAGAGAGCTTGAGTGGCTTTACAGCTGCAAAGAGCGCTAGAAAATTGGTAAGTTTTTTTTATATAAAAAAAACAGAATGATTTGATCTGCTTACTTTTCTTGACTCTTCTCATCATCCGTTCTTCTTTTCTCCAACAAATCTCCATAAAACTTGGACTGGTCCTTCTTTTGTTGCTATGAAACAAAATTAATCAGAGCTTTAAATCTGTGGTAAATCACATATTTTCAAAAGTATTAAATTTCTTAGATATTAATAATCTTATTTTTCAAGCACTGGTACGTAAGTACGAAGCTAAATATTTGGTTTCTCATTTTTTAATGCAGGCCTCCCTTTGGAAGGGGCCCAACAACGACCCTACTATAAATAGAGAAAAATACCTGCTCGTGTAGTAGGGTGTATAAGATATAATTACTAATAGGGGAGATACTTGTGTAAGCAGCCGGCTAGCTCAATCAGTAAAACATTTGCCCTGTAAGTGAACGGTCCTGGGTTCGAGCCCCAGTCTGGTTGCACATTATTGTCACCCTATTACACTCACACTTACCTTTATATCTACTCCTGCTATGTGTCCCCTACCGAAGAATTGTACTTCATGTTTATCCTTGTAGATAGGATTATAATCCATGGAGGTGTCATCACCAGCGTCCCAGTCAAATACAAACTTTCTATCATTTAAACGTCGCACACGTTTTCTTCTTTTCTTTATACCTAAATATCTTTCCTGTAAATACATACAATATTTGTTGGTATAAGTAAACATACAGTTTAAGAATAAAGTAATAATTATGGTTTCCAATAGTGAAATTATTGAGAGACGGACAAAACCTGGGAAGTTTTTAGAGTTTGATCACTCTAGAAACTTCATTGCTATCCATCCCTTCAACAGTATGGAAGAAGACAGGGATACAGACTAGCAGGGGCCCAGTAGCCAAGGGCCCCTAGATTTTGGGCTGGGCCCCTAAATTTTTCAAGAAATTCCCAATATACACTATACAATAATCAAAGAAAGTACTATGTTGGGCTACCAAGTTGAAAATGTCAGTCTTTGTCCCTGGAAGAGAAGCCATATTCCCTTTAATGTAAAAGTCTAGCAAGGGAATTACTGCTACCATTTTTATGTTGTCTTTGGTATGACAGGGTCTAGTATCAAACTCAATCTATCGGTACCTTCTCTCACACTCGAAGAGGACACTCAACCACTGGGCTATTGATGAGGCAGGTGAATTCTGATTTGACAGGTTGGTCCCAGCAGGCTTTGGTCTACTTCTGTCACATCGGTAATGATTAAGTCCACCATATGTTGAGAAATCTTCAGTTATCAAGTTATAACTGGTTGATAATAAACTTATATGAAAATTGGTTCAGTGAACTATCCATGAATGTGACAGATGTTGGTTGAGAATGGTAAAAACCTACACCATACATAAAATAATATTCACACATAATCATGACAACCAATCACACATTCGGGTAACGAAGTCCCTCAATTGAAGCTTAAACTGTTTTAACACAATAACACATGTCCCATTAAGATAGACATTCAGTATAAAATCAAAGGGTCTCCCAAGCAAAGCATATAAACATTATCTACCTTTAACTAACCCAGATAATGAACATGTTACCTTTATTGCTTCCACTTCTTTTTCTTTATCTTTGATTTCTTTTCTTGATTCACTTATTTCTTCTTGTCGGTCCCCTCGATTGTCATTCCCTCGATCACGATCCCCTCTGTCACCACGGTCACCACGATCCCCTCGGTCACCACGTTCACCACGATCTCGTTCTCTCTCACGATATCGATCTTCTTCTCGTCGCCTTTCTCTCTCACGTTCACGATCTCGGTCGTATCTCATGTCTCGTCTATCACGATCATCTGGTCCTATAAAAAACAATTATTATTTAAGATACAGGAAGAAACTTATATATAATTTACTGCAATATCATTTAATTTGCGATGGGATGAAATTTTCGTGATTTTGTTAAAAAGGACCGTTTAGATGGGACGTTAATTTGTGGATTTTGGATTTCAGGTTATAAATACAAGAGTCAAAATTATTGTTTGATAGGATTCAATTAAATTTTGTAGTTGAGTTGAACCATGAAATCCACAAAGTTTAATCCCCAATGAAAATTGACAGTTTTACAGAACAGAAAGTTTATTTAAGACAAAGCATACATAGCCTTACATTTATACATAATATAAACATTGCAAAAAGAAAAAAAAGGTAAAAAAAACATATATAACAGGACTTTCATTTGACCCTTGAAACTACATTTTGACTCTTGAATTTGACAAAAGTATCTATTTTGACTCTTGAAAATTCAAGCTGAAGAGTCAAATTTACTATACTTATAATATAAATTTCTAGCAATATATTGATGACTCTTCAAAATAGACAGTCAGGAGTCATTTTGACTCTTCACTTTTGGAGGCTAGTGAAAGCCCTGTATAACATATAATATTACAGAAGTTACCTCTTTCTTTCCCCTTATTTAAGAAATCCATTTGTTTCTTCTTCTCTTCATCAATTCTCTTTCTTTGTTCATCAACCTGTTCCTGTCTTCTCTTCAATGCTTCAGCAGCTCGTTCTTCCTTCGTCAAAAACTTGGGCTGTAATGATAGAAAATGAATTACTAAGTAATAAATTTTCATTGAATAGCATCACCTGCCCCTAATGAAATTGTGGTATCAATCCTGAAATACCGCTCGCTGACACTTTGAGTCAAATGCCTAAACAGAAAAAGTTCAATGGTAACCATAGAAAAGTTAAAACCTGTTAGTTTAACCATATACTATTATAGTTTACTAGACATAGCCTTACATTATTACTTACAACAAATGTGTAATCAATTTTAAATATTCTACCTTGGCCAATGCTACCTTACAACAAATGTGTAATCAATATTCTACCTTGGCCAATGCCACCTTACAACAAATGTGTAATAAATATTCTACCTTGACCAATGCCACCTTACAACAAATGTGTAATAAATATTCCACTTTGGCCAATGCTACCTTACAACAAATGTGTAATAAATATTCTACCTTGACCAATGCTACCTTACAACAAATGTGTAATCAATATTCTACCTTGGCCAATGCCACCTTACAACAAATGTGTAATAAATATTCCACTTTGGCCAATGCTACCTTACAACAAATGTGTAATAAATATTCTACCTTGGCCAATGTTACCTTACAACAAATGTGTAATCAATATTCTACCTTGGCCAATGCCACCTTACAACAAATGTGTAATAAATATTCTACCTTGACCAATGCCACCTTACAACAAATGTGTAATAAATATTCCACTTTGGCCAATGCTACCTTACAACAAATGTGTAATCAATTTAAATATTCTACCTTGGCCAATGCCTCCTCCTCAGCTTTTTTCTTGGCAAGCAGTTCTTCTAACGAGAGGGGAACTTTCTTATCCTTCTTATCATCCTCCCTGACTTCACCATCCTCATCATCTCTGTAAAATTACATGGGTCGTTTTTAAAACACATAGAGTAAAATTATTAATTTTCGAGGGGATTGAATTTTGAGGACTTCATGGTTCACTGTCAACCACGAAATCAAATCCCACCAAACACTAATTTTGACCATTGTATTCATTAACGGAAAGGCAAAATCCATGAAATAACATCCCATCAAAATTGTCTTTTTTACCAATACCATGAAATTTCATCCCAACGATTTTACAGTATGCCCCCATGGTAGCCTAATTGTGAAAAATGGTAAAGGTAACAGTCTTATCTGACATTGAATGAAGGTATAGGTGGT
Organism: Spisula subtruncata; assembly: GCA_963678985.1. Classification (NCBI taxonomy): domain Eukaryota; kingdom Metazoa; phylum Mollusca; class Bivalvia; order Venerida; family Mactridae; genus Spisula; species Spisula subtruncata. The sequence continues at coordinate 208,880 of OY787675.1, read as the reverse complement.
GGTAATCAGGGCAATGGTCACTGATGTGTTTGTAACAGCTACTGTATTGAATCAACAGTATAATGTTCAAAATATTTAAGGTTAATGTCACGGTGGTACATCTTGAACACTATTTGTCTGAATAAACAAAAGAAACAGAAAATAAGGACGTGACAAGCAAGTTATAACACCGGAAGAAAATACATGAGACATACCTGTCCTTCTTGCTATCCTTGTCTTTATGTTTATGTTTACCAGCTTTACGTTCTCGACTTCGACTTCTGTGTTTTCTATCACGACTCCTTGAACGACTCTTACGTCTACAGAAAGAAACAAATATTGTTAAACATGAACACCTATTTCCATCAGAACATCTATCAAGAAACAACCATTTTGTTATACTACATCAGCCTCATCAGGTCATTGAAGTTTTGTTTTGTTACTCACCACATATTACATGCTATATTTAGCAGAACTGTTTGCGTGAAATTGGCAAAGGAAATCAAGGAGATTTCAATAAAATGCAGGATATTCAATTTTTTCTTGTTTATTAGATGTACCACATGACACATTAATTGAATCAAAGGGACTCTAAATCACTGAAATGCTTTTGAGTTTCCCGGCACTGTCTGCTGAGGTTCTAGATGTGGGGCAGTCTGCTAGGAGATTTTTTTATTTCTGATTTTTATCTCCAACACAGACGTGCTAGAAGTTGTCAAATAAGTGGGGGTTGTTGCAATCAAATTTTCATCGCCACTTGAAAAGATGAATGAAAAGTTGTAAATACCATGAAATATATAGCATGTCCACGAAAGCCAAGGAATTCCACACCCCTGAGGCTTATAAGAAGCGCCTTATGGTGTAGGTTTTAAATCTGCATTAGTCTTATAACATCGTAAGTGGCACTAAGTGACTAACGACCTTCCTATGTTCAAAGCCAGCGACAAGCTGACTCATTTTTTTTATTTATTGATTATATATGGACCAATATTATCATGTATTCAGTGCCATTCGTCTATTTTTACTGTACAGTATTTTAAATGTTCAAAGCCGAAAATTGCTCTAATTTGGAGTAAAAGACAGAATTCATGAAAATCGATTTCTGACCAGAAAAATTCACTCTTGGTCTCGACGCAAGTGGCGATAGTCACTAAGTCGAGTTAATTTGTTTCACTAAGTCGAGTTAATATGTTTAACTACTGAGGTTCTAGTCAAACAATCTCGACTTAGTAAGTGAGTTGCTGAGGAGATGAAAGTCAGAAATTATAAAAAAAAATCTCCTAGCAGACAGCCACTCGTCTGAGGTTCCTGAGCAAGCACTGTAGTCAGCTATTACGTTTTAAGACGTGTTTGATAGTTAACATGAAATAACTTTGTATGGAAATTACAAAATAATACCTTTTGTGCTTCCTCTCTCTCGATCGTGATCGTTTTTCGCGGTCTCGCTTTCTTTCGTTTCGGTCAACTTCCTCCATCCCCGGAGAGCGAGAGCGTGAGCGACTGACAGGTGGCATTATACCGTCTATAATACGCTACACTTATAATAGTTTGTGCTATATTAGTTGCCACAATTACACAACACTGTGTAAATATCAGAAACGTCTAAAAACGTTTTTTGGAACAAAAATTATTTCATGGAGGCTGCCATTGTTGTTGTTGTTGTAGAATTCTTGACCGCCACTAATGACGAACCCTGGTATCGGTTGATACCAGGTGGTTATCGATTTGACGAATAAGTATCGCACAATCCACCATAGAATATCAATCACAGTAAATCCACCACCGAATACAATTGACTATATACACACTGAAATTATTTCTGAATGCTCAAATTTAGTATTTTGTGGATACGGTATCACTAATATGCGCAGCGGAAATCTGAATCGGAAAATCTGAATCGGAAATCTGAATCGGAAATTTTGGTATACAAAATACAATATATATATAGATATAAATTTAGATCAGACAAGGGAGGGGAAAATCAAAATGCATTAGTTTCAACCAATGGCCAAAGATCAATAATTCGGACACCAACTGCGGGAAAAAACCAAATCAAGTAAAGAGAAAGCGCGCTGAATTGCGGAAATCTGAATCGGAAATCTGAATCGGAAATTTTGGTATACATAATACAATATATATATATAATACTTATGTTACTATATATAGTAACAAATTTGCCTTCGAAAAATAGCAATATCGGCCTTTCAAAAGTATTATCAGCTTTTTGCCCCGCCGCCACGCGCCCCCGGGGCGATTATCACTGATAATGGCCCTTGGAAAACGTTCACGCGCAACGTTACGTCATTTTAGCGTCGGCCGCTGAGCGTAGGCCTATTTCTACCAGAATCACTTGCAACCACGGTTGATGGCGTTGGACAAGCAGAATAGCACACTTAAAATATATTTTGTATCAACTTTCGATGGAATATACATGACCTATGTACTAGACCTTTAATTTATGATCAAAACAACGAGTTTCCTAGACGAGATCAATATTTTTGTATTCTTCCGAAAATGTGAAAAACACTTTTTTTCAGAATTTTGCATTAAAATAAACATCAGCTTGTTGCAAATTATCTAATCAAGAAAATGAATACCCACATGATATGTTTCCGTTCAATAATAAAAAAGTTACGAACATTTTAGTGTTAGATCTACAGCTCTTGTAGATGTGCACTGCGCGCCTAGATCCAAGTTTGACACGATAATTCTCTACAATAGCAACTGATCTACCAATTACTGAACACGTTACGTTTTTTAAAATGTGTTGTTTTAATGAAAAAGCTGCAACATAAATATTATACAGAACAATAGATGGCTTAGCAGTGCCTTTGAGTGATAATCGCCCCGGTAGGTCTGTGATAATTGCCCTCGGGCTAAAGCCCTCGGGCAATTATCAGCCTACCGGGGCGATTATCACTCAAAGGCACTGCTCAGCCATGTATTATTCTATAAATATAGTGGGTTAATGCTTGAACGTGTCAAGATATAAAATATAAAAAAGGTTAAAACGTTCCGAATTAAATCTGAATCGGAAATCTGAATCGGAAATTTTGGGATCGAAATCGGAAATACAAAATACAGTAAATAGTAGTTTAATTCTTTAACATGTCATTAAACTGGTTTATTGTGTCGAACGCAAATATTTAATAATAATCAACATATAAAATGTAAAAAGGGTTTAAAAAATCCGAATAGCATCTGAATCGGAAATTTTGGTATGCAAATGGTAAATACAAATACAATATATAGTAGTTTAATGCTTGAACGTGTCATTAAACTATTTTATTGTGTCGAACGAACTTATCTTAATAATAATCAAGATACAAAATATAAAAAGGTTTAAAAAATCCGATTTGTAACTTAACAGAATTATTAACATCACTCCAGTTACTGTAAGTGTGAACGTAATGTCGCTGTCTTTTGTCGGTACATCAATAGAGTGTATGTTTCTTTGTCGAGATTTAATCCAGTTATCTTTGGATCTAATCCAATCATATTTGGATATAATCCCATTTTAATTGGATTAAAATTACAGCCCTTCCTTATTGATCACCACAAAAAGTCTGTGTCAGCGAAATTGAAACATGAACTGCAACATCAGGGCAGGGCATAGCGGAGAATGAGTTAATAGAGCGGGAACGGGCCATTAGGGGAGCAGGGAATTATAAGTTAGCATACCAATTTCACCATCACGCAGTAGACATTTCTTATTGGACGAATTTGACTAATGACCAACAGCAAAAAAAATCAAGAAATTTAGATCAGACAAGGGAGGGGAAAATCAAAATGCAATAGTTTCAACCAATGGCCAAAGATCAATAATTCGGACACCAACTGCGGGAAAAAAACCAAATCAAGTAAAGAGAAAGCGCGCTGAACGTTCGCAAACACCCACATCTAAAAGAAGGCTAATCCAACAATAAAGACAAGGATGTGAGGTAAATAACAGTGTAAATAGTGAAAAATTCAACATTTTTTTTAAATGTGTGGGCCATGATTTGAGAGCCTCCTCGTTAGTGTGGCCCGGATATCATTTATGATATTTTTATCATAAGTGTCTTTTAATGTTAAATTTAAAATGTACAATCTAAACATGCAAATTGATATTAAATTTGTGATAAATGGTAACTGAACGCTCTTGATCAACTATATCATAAATATAATAACAATAACTGACAACTAATATTTGCATGGTCTTAAATTTTTAGTCACTTTATCTTTCTAACCCATATACTATTTATTGATATTTAAAGGTGTCATAATCCAATTATCTAATCACGATAACGAGTTTATGATTCAAACTACCATGTTATGCTAGCGTGTCAACGTTGTGAAATGCAATACACGGGTAAAGCTGATTGATTCAACACTACAGACGCATCAATGTGAAATATATGTAAGTAATATTTGTTAGCTGTTTTTTAATTACATTTCTTAATTACAAAAATCACATACTATAATTAACTATATAATTAAATTAAATTTACATCACCAAATCGGAAACTTTCTCTCTATGTATTAAGCTGCAAATCGGAAATTTTCTCTCTATCTATCAAGCTACAAATCTGATTTTTTATGTTTTATATATTGTTTATTATCAAGATATGTTCGTTCGACACAATAAACCAGTTTAATGACACGCTCAAGCATTAAACCACCATATTGTATTTCCGATTTGCATACCAAAATTTCCGATTCAGATTTAATTCGGACTCTTGTAAACCTTTTTATATTTTATATCTTGTTTATTATTAAGATATGTTCGTTCGACACAATAATGCATTTTAATGACACGCTCAAGCATGTTAAACTACTATAGATTGTATTTTGTATTTCCGATTTGCATACCAAAATTTCCGATTCAGATTTCCGATTCAGATTTAATTCGGATTTGTGTAAACATTTTTATATCTTATATCTTGTTTATTATTAAGATATGTTTGTTCGACCCAATAAAGCATTTTAATGACACGCTCAAGCATATTAAACTACTATAGATTGTATTTTGTATTTCCGATTTGCATACCAAAATTTCCGATTCAGATTTTCCTATTCAGATTTCCGATTCAGATTTAATTCGAATTTTTGTAAACATTTTTATATTTTATATCTTGTTTATTATTAAGATATGTTCGTTCGACACAATAAAGCATTAATGACACGTTCAAGCATTAAACCACTATATTGTATTTTGTATTTCCGATTTGCATCCTAAAATTTCCGATTCAGATTTCCGATTCAGATTTAATTTGGATTTTTAAACCTTTGTATATTTATATCGTGATTATTATTAAGATATGTTCGTTCGACACAATAGAGTAGTTTAATAGCACGCTCAAGCATATTAAACTGCTATACACTGTATTTTGTATTCTAAAATTTCCGATTCAGATTTCCGATTCAGATTTTCCGATTCAGATTTCCGCTGCGCATATTAGTGAGACCCTTTTGGATATGCTAAAACCTCGTATGCGTACGTACAAACCGTACAAGTCACCAATTTCTATTACATTAAAGGTCCTACATATTTGAAGTGTATATTTTAGTGCATATTGGGCGTTATATTTTATTTAATTCTAGGAAAGTGACAAATTTACAAATACCAGAGTCAGAATAACGTACATTGGATTTTGGTTGGATAATGGTTGGTACAACGTTGAATTTGGTACAGGAAACGTTGGATTATGGTTGGTTCCTGACGTTGTATAGACGTCAGAAATCCAACGTCTAAAAAACTTTCAAATCCAACTATAGGAAGACGTTTCATGTAATATATTACACAGCAATTACTGGGTATGATGGGGATGTATTTCTATCTTCGACCATCTGGGTATCTAGCAAACTATACTGACTACAATATATGTTACAATATCACTGTATGGGGCACTGCTTGATATGATATAATTGAATGGTTTGTAGCTACAATATACTTGTAATCATGTGAATTATACAAGTCTCAGCTTTTATGCCTGAAATATTCTGGTGATGAGGAGTGTTAGATAATCCAGGAATTTTCTGTTATTCCTTGCTAAACTTAGGATAAATTGTTTCTTGTAATCTAACATTCACGCTTTCACATAAATGATGCATCATTATATCAAAAACATTTATAATTATGTTTTAGTTCTAAAACAATTCCTCATAATTGATGAACAAATAGTAAACTTCAAAATTAATGCTTATTATGCCCATCCCCTACTTTTAAAACAAGAACCTTTCAAACATTTTAAAAACAAATTTAATTTATTTAAAAAAATTCAATTTACAAAATAAAATGTAGTTGAAAAACTTGCTACAGTTCATTTACCTTGGTGAATAATTCAGTATCAAAAAATTAAAATGCAATATTTCAGTTTAGTTAAAAATAAAACGTAGTTGGCATCTGTTTCAATATATTCCCAGTCATTGTGAAAGAGTAATATTGATTTGATTATTTCATATGGGCCTGAGATGTAACTTTTATAGTCATGTACAGTATGTATGATGACCGTATGGGTTAGAATCCCATTATACAAATAGCTTATGTGGATGTGTTTATCCATTCCTACTAGCAATTGGTAAAAAATCTATTTTTTCTTCTTAACTATCATATTAATTAGGATATAAAATAAATGCAGTTTCTTAAAATCATGAGTGTATGAATAGATGCTATCGTTCGCATATTATTGTCCAAGTGTAACCCTAACCATAGGCCACATGCTGGTAGATGATGATAAGGAAAGATACAACACATGTTTTAAACTGACCCTTACAGATACCAGTTTTCACACATTGCCATTAATGAAGAGCCTGCTGACCCACTAATTTTTTTCCTGGTAAACCAAAGTCCCCCTAGTTTACTCTCCTTGATGATCATTAGGCTACCTCCTTCAACCTTACACCTTCCCAGCAGGCACACAACGTTTAATCCACGTGGATTAAACGTTGAATAAACGTTGACAATCGTTGCAACCATTATATCAACGAAAAAATAAATGGTTTCTTCTTCAACGTTGATAAAACGTTGAATAAACGTTGGCATTCGTCAGAAAGTTTCTTCTTAGCTTTAAAACAAGGATTATAAAGGATTATATCACCATACTTGATTCTTATCAGATAAAGTAAATAGCTCAATAGGAGATTGATAAATTGTGCACTTAATACATTGACTTAACATCAGCATAAATTTGCCAAAAAGATTAAATTGATTATTGCAGATCTTAGTGACATATAACATCCTCCTTTAATGGTGAAGCCAGCAAAACTATTAACCAAGTGCTATACATTATGTTCAGCTAAAGATCAGAAAGTCCTAATTATCAATAACAGTTACTATAGAATTTGCCTTTTTGAAAGTTGTGGTTACTTTGTACAAGACCAAGACTCTGCTTGTACAGGGAGTGTTGCTATATCATATATAGTATATGGACAGGAGTTTTATGGTGGTAATTAACTAAATACCAGCAGAGTTCCTGGGTCAACATTTAAACTAGGATATTACAACTGACCACAACTCTAGAACAAGTGATTTTATATACAGTTCTACGAAACAGCCTCAGTGTTAGAATCGACAGAAATGTAAGTAAAGCTATACATATTGATTTTATTACTTTATATGCGCTTCATTATGTTATATTTTTTATCATATTTTTATGATCCATTGAAGCATATCGCTGGCTTAGAATGAGAAGGTCGTAACTACAAAATCAATATTTTGAGAATACAAGAAAAACTGTCTGATAATCACTCTGTTACTTCAGTTTGGTCAACGTGACAACTCCTGATCTTCATGAAAATAGGCTAAAAAGGCGCCTCATAATGTAAATTTCAAATATACAATAGTATTAAAAGGTCGTTAGTGGCACTTACGACCTTCTCATTCTAAGCCAGCGATATATAGTACAGACTGACTCTGTATACAAGCATGGTGTGTGCTTCAACAATATTTAGTTTTCCAGGGAAGTACCGGAGATTTTAGAAACTGGTGTCACCCACTTCAATTTCATACTTAAATAACAACGATAAATTGTGCACACAGGTAAATCAACTGATGTGGGTTATACCAAATTTTCCAACCTTTCTTGTTAACATAGGCACACTATTTCATAATGTTTTAACTTTTATTGATCAATGTATTTTCAGAAGCTGTTGGTCAGTGTCATCTTAGGTTATACCAAATTTTCCCACCTTTCTTGTTAACATAGGCACACTATTTCATAATGTTTTAACTTTTATTGATCAATGTATTTTCAGAAGCTGTTGGTCAGTGTCATCTTAGTACTTAGTTACACTAAACTCTGTGGAAATAACGATTAAAGAATGGTTTAATTACGCCAGGGACAGAAATGGGGGATCAAGAAGAAGAAGACAGGAACTAAAGAAGGCGAAATAGGCTGCCAAGGAGAGACGGGCTAGGAAGGAGGCGATATACTTTGGCTGATAATGTCAATTGCTTGTTAACTTACGTAGACAACAAATAAACTTAGAATTTGATATTTGTTTGAATTCGAATATTTATGTAAAGTTGGTAGTGATGAATCTCAGATGTATTCTAAAACATGCTGACTTGTTCATTTGACCAGGAAGTGTGGTACATATTGAGCTTTCCGTTTTTACTTATTTAAGATTGATTGTGAAACAAGTTTTTCTAACTTATATTAATTACTTTCAACACCTCATTGCTGATGTTATCCATCACCAAAAAGGTATACAAACTGAGAGAAGAGATGCAAGTTTCCCTTTTATTGGGAATTTCTGGTACCATTTAAAGTTCAGCTTTGCTATGACGCTGCCACACATAGGATCGAACCAAGAACCTCACACACACAAAGCAGACTCTCTACCACTAGGCTATGGAGATTTTGTGATCACTTTTTGTTCATTTTTCAGATACGGATTTTCTAGTATCATTTGAATTGCATCTTTGGTATGACACGGCTACACATGGGATCGAACCAAGGACTTCCTTACACACTCAAAGCAGGCTCGTTACCACTAGGCCATCAAGGTTTTGTGATCACTTTTTGTCTGCTTTTCAAGAACAGAGTTTCGACGTTAATGCAACCTTATTTCAACGTTGATGCAACCTTATTTCAACGTTAATGCAACCTTATTTCAACATTAATGCAACCTTATTTCAACGTTGATGCAACCTTATTTCAACGTTAATGCAACCTTATTTCAACATTAATGCAACCTTATTTCAACGTTGATGCAACCTTATTTCAACGTTAATGCAACCCTATTCCAACGTTAATGCAACCTTATTTCAACGTTGACGCAACCTTATTTTAACGTTGATGCAACGTTAATGCAACGTTGCATTTAGGTTGTATTAACGTTGAAGTTTCGTTGCAACATAGTGGTTGCAAATGAAACGCTTATACAACCTTATTTCAACGTTGCCCCGCAACGTTTTTTCAACGTTGTATAAACGTTGCTGTGCCTGCTGGGTTATTATTATGTAGATGTACATCGATGTCCTTATATTCATCCTTTTCAAAAGCATCGTCCCACCAGTACTGTAGGTACTTTGATTGGTTTTGATGTGGCCCCAGAATGACTGGTGATGAGAATTCAAGACAATAATAAACAGAACATTTAGTTCCAATTATGGTTATACATGTACATGTATTACACTACAGAAAATGCAAACAGGAAGCCAAAAATGTTGTTAATGTAAAAATGATGGATCAATGTACACACACAACATCTTGGGTTGCTTAAAAAATGATGCTTTGTAAAAAAATCATAAATTATTATGTTCGTGCCATAAAGATCTATGCATGAAATAGACATAATAAACAAAAACAACGGTGGATCATTTGAAACCCGTGTGCCTTGAAAACGACCCTGGTGAAACGTGTTTTTATGATTCCAATGCTCTCAATAAGAATTAAATATGAATATACCGTTAGGTGAATCACATGAGCAAACTGCTCCACTCCAAAGCATTTCGGCATGAAATAGCCAACCCTCATAGCATACTTGCGGGGGGGGGGGTTAATGTTGCGACTAAAATCACATATATGCATACAGAAACACATTATTTGTATTGATAAAACAGTTTTCGATCCAGTCGTATAAAAACTTCTTCTTCTTCTTCCGATGAAGTACAAAATCACCTCTGGGGCATCGTCGTACAATTTAGGTTAAAACAACTTAATAGAAAAATGTTTGCTGATGATTTTTTTAGATCAAATAATACAATTAGTTTTAGCTCTAGCAAGTGGACCATGGTAGCACTGCTAATTGATAGTTAATTGATCTTTGAAAAAGGTCAGTCCTACAGGGAACTATTTACGTAACATTTGGTGAACATGATAACTTAATTATTCTTCAAATAATATTCAGTGGTTTAAAGTTCACATAACATCAAAGGCCATTAGAGTTCAATATTATTGTTTGTTAGAATAATAGAGAGACCAAGTGACTTTAAGTCCTTTTGAAAGTCTGGGAATAATTACTGAACTAATGGTGTAATTTGACAGGAATGCCTTACGAGAAGGAATAGATCTATAATTATCAGCAAACATCAGTGTACGGGAGTAACAACAAACATGGGTCCCTGATGTGTATTTATTCTGATACTGATCAGTAAATGTGGTCAACGATTGTTGGTAGTGTACATTGGAGGTTGCATTGACAACCATCTTCCCTGATGATGAGGCTATTAAACATAATCATCTGTTGTGTATCGTGATTGCTTTAACTATTAACATCAATTAATGCGCATTTGTCACGCACTATTTTGTGAATTATCGAAACACAATTGCAAACACCATTTCCTGAAGTTCTGTTTAAGACTAACGTCGCGAATTTTTGCCAATCTGTATTTGATTGTGATTACGTTTAGAAGTAAACCTTACTTTGTGATAGGAGTTATTTCTAAGTACATTATTCATCGATATTAACCTGATGTGGATACTTAGTGACATGGATTAAATTATTTCAATCAAAGAAACACATGTTACGGCTAAAACAAATACAATATGCTAAGGTAAGCTATACTTGTTACATTTCAAACCCTAAATAATTTTGATCATACTTTTGAAGATTTATTAGCACTTAAGTTACATGTAATATATTAAACAATCAGCTCATTAAAATCAAAATTACGTACCGAATGATGCAACGACAGAAAGAAACTAAAATAATACCGCCATCATAGATTCTTGACATTTTGGTTATTTAGTTAGCTGAAGTTAGAGAGCTTATTTCGTATTTTTCTTTGTCTTTCAGAAACATATACTTCGGATTACTGGCTGACAATAAACCAAGTTTCTCCAACTGTTGTTACATAGAATAGATTCCTGGACAACACAACATGACTACCCGGAGTGTATGTATGCTGACTGTTAGTGTAATGGTGTTCAGTATGTGTCATGGTCAGTCTATACACAATGTTAGTGACCTGATAGATGATCTTCTCACCAACTATAAGACAGTATTACGTCCCAAGTTAAACCAGTCCGAGGCCATTCATGTCAACCTCAGTATGGAACTACTATCAGTAATCGATTTCGACGAAGTTCACGGAAGTCTGTACTTGAATGCTATACTAATGCTGGAATGGTTTGATGAGATGCTAACGTGGAATCCTACAAGTTATGATGGAGTATACAGTACGTTTATAGAAAGTTACAAAGTGTGGACACCAGTGGTTGTACATCTAAATACTGTAAAGAAAACAGAGAAGGTAGGATCCGGTGATGCCTGGCAGCTGATTCGCTTTATGAGTGATGGTAAAGCCTTTTTCTACCCGGGAGGTCTATTAACGCCATCATGTACCGCCGACGTCACGTATTATCCTTTTGACAGTCACACGTGTTCGGTTGAATTCGTGGCTTGGGGATTCGGAAGTACTGAAATTCTATTGTTGCCACATAAAAATGAAGTTATGAAGACGTATTTCTCTCCGAATGGCATCTGGGATTTGACAGGGTCGTCAATTTATGCAGAATATGATAATATCCAGATTACTGTAGACCTTACATTACAGAGAAAATCTATGTTTGTTGTTTGTAATGTTATACTGCCTATCATTCTGCTGACGTTTTTGAATACGATAGTATTTGTTATCCCGATAGACAGTGGTGAGAGAATATCATACAGTATCACAATGTTACTAGCCATTGCTGTGTTTCTTACTTTGGTTGGTGACAACTTACCGAAGACGTCCAGTCCAATGTCAGTGTTCAGTTACTACCTTATACTTGTACTAACACTAAGTGTGGTATCTGGTGCAATCAACATTACAAGCATCAGGTGCTACTTTACCGACAAACAAGAAAATATAAACACTCACTGGAGAAATGTGATCAACATCTCAAGGCTTAAATGTTCAAACACGTGTAGAAAAGTTTCCATACATGCTGAACATGCCGGGGACAAAGCGGATAACGAGAAACAACATGAAAACCTCGAACATGGTGACACTCCAAATATGGTTCTCCCGGCTGAAGTTAAACACTCTCCACCAGAGTTTGTAAATAAAGACAGAAGCAATGACATAGACAATGTTTCCTGGAAAGATGTAAGCAGTGCCTTGGATAGAGTTAGTTTTGTGGTTACGCTTGCTCTTACCATTCTGATAACAGTTGTCTTAATTGTTATGATAACAAAAACATGAGAGAACTGGGTTACAATTTTAGAAGGGTTTTTTATTAAAATTGGACAGAGATATTTGCATTTTAGTACATGTATATAAAATTATGAATATATGTCGAGCGAGTCGATAAATGAACATTATTTTTTATGGGCATGTTTTTAAATCATACTTTAAGATACCTTATACTCCGTTTCTTCTGTGGACGCAGGTTCTGAAACCTCTATATCAACATTTTCTTGTGTATTTATGTTTTCTTCTCGTGCATGCGAGAATGTTTAAAAATATCTACTTTATTATTATATTTCAGTTCTTGGTCTTCCAAATGTTTATCAAGTCGAATTTCAAATTGCTTTACTTTCTCAGCAGACACTGCAGTTTGTGAAAGGCTGTTCCATGCATCCACGATTTTGTTGCTTTACATTGTTTTTTCTTTAGTTTTAGATTCTGCTCTTATGTTTTTTGTATGGATTGTTCTAGAAATCTCCCTTTCATTATTTTAAACAATTCTATTACATATTCCCTTAATATTCTGTATTTTTAAATTGCTTACTTACTTCGTACATGGGTGGACGTAGGGTCGTCATCACTGTCCGCCAATTATCTTGTTACTTTCCGATTTCTGTCTCGTCTTCCCCCAGAGGTCTTAATTTGACATCCTTTCCGGTCATCTAAGTTCCAAGACTCGACGGATGCAATTGTTGATAAGGGTTGGTATTTCCGTTCCCCCGATGTTTCTGTGTATTCATTATTTCAGAGACTTGAGACTATCCTCTGTATGTGCTTAGTGGTTTCAATATCCTGCTCTATGTATGGTGACCACACTGTTTGGTCTAACTAGAACATGGACAAAGTATTTGACATCATAACTTTATATTCGTCCAAATATGTATATCGCTGGCTTAAAATGAGAAGGTCGTAAGTACAAAAATCGATATTTTGAGAAAACAAGAAAAACACTGTCTTAAGTTTACTCTTTACTAATGGTAAAACAAGCTTTTATTACTTCAGTTTGGTCAACATGACAGTTTCGGATTTTCATGAAAAGAAGTGCCTTATGATGCAGATTTCCAATATGTATCATTCTTTTAAGGTCGTAAGTACATGCAGTAGTTACGACCTTCTCATTCTGAGCCTGCGATATGTCAATCACATTATTTCAGTCGCTTTGTTGACATTTTGCTGCAAACATAAATGTATGTTGTTTGAAGTTTAAGAGCATGTCTACTTTTATGCTTATGTAGCTTTAATCGTCTAGTGTTGTCTCCATTGTTGTAGTTATGTGGTAGTTGAATATACTCTCATCATGCAGATCTTTCTGGGTGGATATCCTTAGCACACTGCATGTATTTGGAAAGAATGTTGGTAGCTAGATGTCAGATCACTTCTTTAGTGCGCATATATTGGTTTAGAGATCGTGTACAGCTTCATTATTCTTGATACCTGTGTCATCAGCAAACAGGTAGAATAGTGCTGCTACACAGGCTGGCATGTCATTTGTATATATCACAGATACAGATTCCACTGGTAACTCGATGACACTTTATCTCATGAGAATTTACAAGTACTTTTTGTTTTTGATTTTATAGGAAGTGTTCAAACCCGGTGATAATCATATCAAATTCAATTTTATTAAAATATACTAATCTGTATAGTTGACGTTTGTTCTTCCCAATTTTGCCTCTGTCGAAGTCGTATTACATGTAATTCAGTAAATATTTCGGAATATAATCCGCAATATTGGAATCCAGTCGAACATATTACTAGCCTTTGTAGAGATGATGAGATGTATCCGGTGATCCTTCGTTCATAAACATAATTATAGTTTGGACACGATTAAATTCATATTTTGTTTGGCGTATGTACAAGAATTTCGAATGGTTTTCCGAAACAAAGGATACACTTTGATTCCCAGCGAGGGGTCGCATTTAATATTGGTCTTATTTTATTGGAGAACAAGGTAAGCCAGATTGGACGAGAGACATACTGGACGAGAGACATATTGGAAGAGAGACATATTGGACGAGAGACATATTTAAAGAGAAACATACTGGATGAGAGACATATTGGACGAGAGATATATTTCAAGAGAGACATATTTCAAGAGAGACACATTGGACGAGAAACATATTGGACGAGAGACATATTGGACTGGAGAAATATTGGACGAGAGACATATTGGACGAGAGACATATTGGATAAGAGACACATTGGAAGAGAGACATATTGGAAGAGAGACATATTGGACGAGAGACATATTCGACTAGAGACCAATTCGACGAGAGACATATTCGACGAGAGACATATTTGAACAGAGACATATTTGAACAGAGACATGTTGGAAGAGAGACTTATTCGGCACCAATGCCACTCCTGATCCTCACGAATCAATTTTAACTTTTGAATGGTATATTGTAACAGTAATTAATACAAATTGTTTTGTTGTTCAAACAAATGCCACCATAATTACATTGTATGGATTTCAATTAAGATAGCTAGTACGAACTGTACACGGAACGTTTTCTATAGAGTCATTAGAGGAATAATACGTGAATAGTTGATAGACTAGTAAATATGGATGTAATGTTTTGTGCTCGGACCATTACGATAATCACCATTATTGTCGATTCAAAGATGTCTGTCAAAACAACCATCATGTTCCATTTCTGAATAGCTAATTGCAGCTAGTATAACCATTATGCTATAGGACCATTAACTTTTTAATCAATTAAGTGTATTATTGATGGTAGAATTTAATCCTTACACACCTTTAATAATCGACCGGGTTTGTTTACGCGGTTGTGACAGAGATCTTTGAATCAACTATACCATAATATATAAGGAGATAAGAAACGAAACTGGTTTTCAAAAGCATCGTCCCAACAGTACTGTCAGTACTTTGATTGGTCATGATGTGGGCTCCAGACTGGTGATGAGAATTCGAGATAAGAATAAACAGAGCATTTAGTTCCAATGGTTATATTCCTCTACAGAAATTGCTAACAGCAAGCCAAACATTTTGTTTATGTAAAAGGATAGATCAATGTAACATCTTGGGTTGCTTAAAAATTATGCTTGTAATAAAAAAAATTACTAATACAAAACATTAATATACAGACATAATCAACAAAAACAACGATGTGTCATTTGAAACGCACATAACTCGAAAACGAGCCTTGCAATGCTCTAATTAAATATGAATATACGATTAGGTGTATCACTTGAGCAAACTGCTCCACTCCAAAGCATTCATGAAATAGCCAACCGACATAGCATATTTGCGGGGGGGGGTAATGTTGCGACTAAATCATATTATATGCATACAGAAACACCTTATCGGTATTGATAAAACAGTTTTCCACCCAATCGTATACATACAACTTACTAGAAAAATGTTTGCTAATGATTTGTTAGATCGTAAATCTCATAATTATGAAAGTTTGTTAATGATGAACATGAGAACTTAATTATTCTTCAAATCATTTACAGTGGTTTAAAGTTCACATCACATCAAAGGCCATTAGAGTTCAATATTATTGTTTGTTAGAATAATAGACAGACCAAGTGACTTTAAGTCCTTTTGAAAGTCTGGGAATAATTACTTAACTAATGGTGTAATTTGACAGGCATACCTTACGAGAAGGAATAGATCTATAATTATCAGCAAACATCAGTGTACGGGAGTAACAACAAACATGGGTCCCTCATGTGTATTTATTCTGATACTGATCAGCAAACTTGGTCAATGATTGATCTGATGGTAGTACGTATACACTGAAGCTTACATTGACAACCATCTTTTCTGATGGTGAGGATATTAAACATAATTGTCCATTGTGTATCGTGATTGCTTTAACTATTAACATTAATTAATGCGCATTTGTCACGCACTATTTTGTGAATTATCGAAAATCAATTGCAAACGCCATTTCCTGAAGTTCTGTTTAAGACTAACGTGGCGAATTTTTGCCAATCTGTATTTGATTGTGATTACGTTTAGGAGTAAACCTTACATTGTGATAGGAGTTATTTCTATGTACATTATTAATCGATATTCACCTGATGTGGATACTTAGTGCAATAGATTTAATTATTTCAATTAACGAAACACATGATACGGCTAAAACAAATACAATATTATGCCAAGGTAAGCTATACTGGGAACATTTCAAACCCTAAATAATTTTTACCATATATTTGATGATTTATGAGCACTTTAGTTACACATAATGTATTTAACAACTAGTTCATTAAAAGTATGCAACGACAAAGAAACTAAAATGATACCGCCACCATAGATTCTGGACATTTCGGCAATTTAGTTAGTTGAAGTTATAGAGCTTATTTGGTATTCCATCTTTGTCTTTCAGGAACATATACTTTCTCTGCGAACTACAAGCTGATTATAAACCAAGTTTCTCCAACTGTTGTTACATAGAGAAGATTCCTGGACAACACAACATGACTACCCGGAGTGTATGTATCCTGGCTGTTAGTGTAATGGTGTTCAGCATATGTCATGGTCAGTCTATACACAATGTCAGTGACCTGATAGATGATCTACTCACCAACTATAAGACAGTATTACGTCCAAAGTTAAATCAGTCCGAGGCCATTCATGTCAACCTCAGTATGGAACTACTATCAGTAATCGATTTCGACGAAGTTCACGGAAGTCTGTACTTGAATGCTATACTAATTCTGGAATGGTTTGATGAGCGGCTAACGTGGAATCCTACAAGTTATGATGGAGTATACAGTACGTTTATAGAAAGTTACAAAGTGTGGACACCAGTGGTTGTACACCTAAATACTGTAAAGAAAACAGAGAAGGTAGGATCCGGTGATGACTGGCAGGTGATTCGCTTTATGAGTGATGGTAAAGCCTTTTTCTACCCGGGAGGTCTACTAACGTCATCTTGTACCGCCGACGTCACGTATTATCCTTTTGACAGTCACACGTGTTCGGTTGAATTCGTGGCTTGGGGATTCGGAAGTACTGAAATTCTATTGTTGCCACATAAAAATGAAGTTATGAAGACGTATTTCTCTCCGAATGGCATCTGGGATTTGACAGGATCGTCAATTTATGCAAAATATGCTAATATCCAGATTACTGTAGACCTTACATTACAGAGAAAACCTATGTTTATTGTTTGTAATGTTATACTGCCTATCATTCTACTGACTTTTTTGAATACGATAGTATTTGTTATCCCGATCGACAGTGGTGAGAGAATATCATACAGTATCACAATGTTACTAGCCATTGCTGTGTTTCTTACTTTGGTTGGTGACAACTTACCGAAGACGTCCAGTCCAATGTCAGTGTTCAGCTACTATCTAATCCTTATACTAACACTAAGTGTGGTATCTGGTGCAATCAACATTACAAGCATCAGGTGTTACTTTACCGACAAACAAGAATATATAAACACTCACTGGAGAAATGTGATAAACATTTCAAGATTTAAATGTTCAAACACGTGTAGAAAAGTTTCCATACATGCTGAACATGACGAGGACAAAGCCGGTAACGAGAAACAACATGAAAACCTCGAACATAGTGACACTCCAAATATGGTTCTCCCGGCTGAAGTTAAACATTCTCCGCCAGCATTTATAAATAAGGACAGAAACAATGGCATAGACAATGTTTCCTGGTAAGATGTAAGCAGTGCCTTGGACAGAGTTAGTTTTGTAGTTACGTTTGCTCTAACCATTCTGATAACAGTTGTTTTTATTATTGTTATAATATCGAAAGCATGAAAGAACATACGCAATATGACACAAAGCAATGTTTTACTTCAACGGTTACAATTTTAGAATGTGTTTTACAAAATTCATACAGGCAAAGTAGTTTTCAAATGTTTTATGATCAAAATTGGAAAATCATGACTGCAGTTCAAACCGCTGAGCCAGCGATATTTCCATCACATTATTCCAGTCGCTTTGTTGACATTTTGCTGATAACATAAATGTATGTTGTTTGAATTTTAAGAGCATGTCGTCTTTTATGCTAATGTCCTTGACGCAGCTTTAATTGTCTAGTGTTGTCCCTATTGTTGTGGTTATGTGGTAATTGTACTAGTATATACTCTCATCATGCAGATGTTTCTGGGTGGATATCCTTAGTACATTGCATGTATTTAAAAGGAATTTTAGTAGCTAGATGTCAGATCACTTCTATAGTGCGTATAGATTGGTTTAGAGATCGTGTACAGCTTCATTATTCTTGATACCAGTGTCATCAGCAAACAGGTAGAATAGTGCTGCTACACAGGCTGGCATGTCATTTGAGTATGTCACAGATACAGATTCCACTGGTAACTTGATGACACTTTGACTCATGAGCATTTACAAGTACTTTTTGTTTGTGATTTTATAGGAAGTGTTCACACCCGGTGATAATCAAATCAAATTCAACTTTATTAGAATATAATAAATTCTTCACAATTTTGCCCTTGTCGAAATTGTATTACATGTAACTATTTCGAAATATAATCCGCAATGTTGGAATTTAGTCGTACATTTTACTAGCCTTTGTAGAGATATTGTGAGATGTATCCGGTGATCCTTCGTTCATAAACAGAATTATAGTTTGGACACGATTAAATTCATATTATGTACAACAATTTCGAATGGTTTAACGCAAACAATGGATACACTTTGATTGCCAGCGAGGGGTGGCATTTAATAATGATCTTATTTGATTGGACAACAAGGGTAGCCAATCATTCCCCCTACATATAGAGCTAATGTGAGCCATATTGGACGAGAGACATATTGGACCAGACACATATTGGACGAGACACATATTGGACATATTGGACGAGAGACATATTGGACGAGAGACATATATATCCCTCGTCCAATATGTCTCTACATATTGGACGAGGGACATATTCGGCACAAATACCACTCCTGAACCTCACGAATCGATTTTAACTTTTAAATGGTATATTGTTACAGTAATTAATACAAATTGTTTTGTTGTTCAAACAAACGTTGCTATAATTACGTTTACAATTAAGATAGCTAGTACGAACTGTACTCGGACCGTTTTCTATAGACCTATTAGAGGAATTATACGTAGGCAGGACAAATGAATACTTAATTGACCAGTAAATATTAACATAATGTTTTTTTGCTCGGACCATTACAATAATCACTATTACCTTAAACTCTCATCTAAATAAATTTACAAAACAAATGTATTTGCTTTTACTGCTTGACAAATATTAAACAATTTCCAATGGATTTGACCTATTGTTAAATTAATTGAAATTCCTCTTTTAATGACGTAACTTGATAAATTATTTAAATATTTATGGATGTCCATTAACACTTTTTGAGCAATGTGTATAAAATCTATCACTGAATATACAACAATCATGGTCTGAACTATGATATAATCCATACACATTCTACTATGGGATATGGTTGATGGAAAGCACATTTTCAAAGGAGGAAAGAAACGAAACTGGTTTTCAAAAGCATCGTCCCACCAGTACTGTCAGTACTTTGATTGGTCTTGATGTGGACTCCAGACTGGTGATGAGAATTCAAGATAAGAATATACAGAACATTTAGTTCCAATGGTTCTACATATATTACACTACAGAATTTGCCAACACGAAGCCAAAAATATTGTTTATGTAAAAAGGATAGATCAATGTACTCACACAACATCTTTGATTGCTATAAAATTATGCTTTGTAATAAAACATACTAATACTTAAAATTAATTAATAGACATAATGAACAAAAACCACGTGTGTCATTTGAAACCCATGTATCTCGAAAACTAGCCTGGCGAAATGTGTTTTTATGATTTCAATGCTATCAACAAGAATTTAATATGAATATACCGTTAGGTATATCACATGAGAAAACTGCTCCACTCCAAAGTATTCATGAATAGCCAACCCACATAGCATACTTGCGGACGGTTTAATGTTGCGGCTAAATCATATATATATATACACTTATTTTCATCATTTTCTAATTGGCCACTCAATGAAATATTATATGCTCAGTACATCTAGAAACGCAACGTTTTCATCCTTGGTTTTTCTTACTTCCATTGGTCATACATTGTTTAATATTGTGTAATAATATTGTATAATTGTGTAGAAACTTGGCTATTGTCCAAATTTTATCGATCGGGTTACGTAACTCCCGTGCGTCAAGAAAATGCAAAAACGCACGAATTCCACGTGTACCATTTATGCATGATTAACTTTGGTGTAAATTTCTTCGAATCCTTAGTAAGGTTTGTCAATGGAAAGAAAATCACAAGAGAACAGTTCTTGGCTTCAGAATAAAAATATCAGGAAAGTCCGAACATGGGCCAAATCAAGCGATTCGGATGCCTATGGCAGAGACGTCAACTGGGAGGTTTCACTTTGACTAAATTGCCATGAACCGACAATTTTTCATCTGGAGACACTCTACTAGCACTTTGGCATCGTTTACAATCACCCATATCCAGGTCATCCATGTGAAACAACTCTCCGACAGGACCAGTAACTCCACATGTACCATCTCTAGGCAAAGTTCACAACTGGTGCAAACACTTCTAATCAATTTGTTAGACGTCATGCATATGTAATCAATCAATAATTAATCAAAATGTTATCTTTTCACTTAGAAAAACCATTCTGAAAAAATTGGATTTTACCTATTTGTGATCCGTTACTTTTTAGTCGCACTATACACACAAGTGTTGTTCAATTGCATCAATAGCACTGTATGAAAACAATGTTACAGTTGCATTGTTCATTGAATAAAATGTCATCAAGTAAATACAGTTTGGTTGCCAATCATACAACGTTTGAAAAGTGTTAACAGAAATCCCAGTGTTGCGTTTCTAGATGTACTCAGTATATTATGCGATATATTCAATCAATTTTTCTAAGATTGTGGTTTTTTTTATTGCATGCACTTATCTAACGAGTTCAAGAAATAAATTGCGCATGCATGTACAAAATCATTCATGCGGAACAGACAGTGCAAAATGGCTTAAGTGCACGTGGTTCACGTGCCCGACATGTTTGATTTTTGAAATTAGTCACAATGTTTTCTGTGTCGATTGGCTTAATGAAAAGCATTGATACAGGCGACAATAAGTAATATGGGGCGCGCTGAGGCCGTTAGAATGACGAGTGCCAGCACCAAAATTCAGACATGTACGTCAAAACGTCATTTTGAAAAAAGTGATATTTATAATAACGAGGTGTTTAGCTCGCATTACTGCGAGAAACCTATTTTCTATCAATAAAATTGGACAGTATGGGGCTCTCGATTATTTGTATTATTCTAAAATCTTTTTTTCAGATTAATTCATAAAATCACACGGCCAATCAGAAATTCGTTCAATATATGCATGTATCTTACGTCATGAGCGCGTTCCACATGGCTCATTCTCACAAATTATAGTGTTTAAATAAAATTCAATCAACAGGGAACGAATTCATACCAAATACGATACTATTCCAAGCTGTGCACGAGGACAACGTCCAAAAGCAATTTCACACCAACCGTTACGCATGGATGATTTTCTACATGATTACGCCATTTCTTTCCGGAAATCGATACATTAGTGTATGGAATGAACAAATAACACAGTCTAAGATTTATCAATATAATATATCGAATGATATAATAATTTTTCGGGTGCCCTTTTAGAAATTCGGTTAAGTGTATATATGCAAACAGAAACACATCTGTATTGATAAAACAGTTTTCTACCCAGTCTTAATAGAACTTAATAGAAAAAATGTTAGCTAATGTTTTTTAGATCAAATAATACTATTAGTTTTAGCTCTAGCAAGTGGACCATGGTAGAGGCGCTAATTGATAGTTAATTGATCTTTGAAAAAGGTCAGTCCTACAGGGAACTATTTACGTAACCTCATAATTATGGAAGTTTGTTAATGATGAACGTGAGAACTTAATTATTCTTCAAATCATTTACAGTGGTTTAAAAGTCACATTACATCAAAGGCCATTAGAGTTCAATATACTATTGTTTGTTAGAATAATAGACAGACCATTTGACTTTAAGTCCTTTTGATAGTCTGGGAATAATTACTGAACTAATGGTGTAATTTGACAGGCATACCTTACGAGATGGAATAGATCTATAATTATCAGAAAACATCAGTGTACGGGAGTAACAACAAACATGGGTCCCTGATGTGTATTTATTCTGATACTGATCAGCAAACTTGGTCAACGATTGTTCTGATGATAGTACGTATACATTGGACGTTGTACATTGACAACCATCTTCCCTGATGATGAGGCTATTAAGCATAATTATCTGTTGTGTATCGTGATTGCTTTAACTATTAACATCAATTAATGCGCATTTGTCACGCACTATTTTGGTGAATTATCGAAAATCAATTGCAAACGCTATTTCCTGAAGTTCTGTTTAAGACTAACGACTAACGTCGCGAATTTTTGCCAATCTGTATTTGCTGGTGATTACGTTTAGGAGTGAATCTTACTTTAATCTTATTTTGTGATAGGAGTTATTTCTATGTACATTATTAATCGATATTCACCTGATGTAGATAATTAGTGACATGAATTAAATTATTTCAATTAAAGAAACACATGTTACGGCTAAAGCAAATACAATATGCTTAGGTAAGCTATACTTGTTACATTTCAAACCCTAGATACTTAGTAATTTTGATCATATTTTTGAAGATTTATAAGCACTTAAGTTACATGTAATATATTAAACAATCAGCTCGTTAAAATCAAAATTACGTACCGAATGATGCAACGACAGAAAGAAACTATAATAATACCGCCATCATAGATTCTTGACATTTTGGTTATTTAGTTAGCTGAAGTTAGAGAGCTTATTTCGTATTTTTCTTTGTCTTTCAGGAACATATACTTCGGATTACTGGCTGACAATAAACCAAGTTTCTCTAACTGTTGTTACATAGAATAGATTCCTGGACAACACAACATGACTACCCGGAGTGTATGTATCCTGGCTGTTAGTGTAATGGTGTTCAGCATATGTCATGGTCAGTCTATACACAATGTCAGTGACCTGATAGATGATCTACTCACCAACTATAAGACAGTATTACGTCCCAAGTTAAACCAGTCAGAGGCCATTCATGTCAACCTCAGTATGGAATTACTATCAGTAATCGACTTCGACGAAGTTCACGGAAGTCTGTACTTGAATGCTGTACTGACACTTGAGTGGCTTGATGAGCGACTAACGTGGAATCCTACAAGTTATGATGGAGTATACAGTACGTTTATAGAAAGTTACAAAGTCTGGACACCAATGGTTGTACATCTAAATACTGTAAAGAAAACAGAGAAGGTAGGATCCGGTGATGCCTGGCAGCTGATTCGCTTTATGAGTGATGGTAAAGCCTTTTTCTACCCGGGAGGTCTATTAACGTCATCTTGTACCGCCGACGTCACGTATTATCCTTTTGACAGTCACACGTGTTCGGTTGAATTCGCGGCTTGGGGATTCGGAAGTACTGAAATTCTATTGTTGCCACATAAAAATGAAGTGCTGAAAACGTATTTCTCTCCGAATGGCATCTGGGATTTGACAGGGTCGTCAATTTATGCAGAATATGATAATATCCAGATTACTGTAGACCTTACATTACAGAGAAAACCTATGTTTGTTGTATGTAATGTTATACTGCCTATCATTCTGCTGACGTTTTTGAATACGATAGTATTTGTTATCCCTATAGACAGTGGTGAGAGAATATCATACAGTATCACAATGTTACTAGCCATTGCTGTGTTTCTTACTTTGGTTGGTGACAACTTACCGAAGACGTCCAGTCCAATGTCAGTGTTCAGCTACTATCTAATCCTTGTACTGACACTAAGTGTGGTATCTGGTGCAATCAACATTACAAGCATCAGGTGTTACTTTACCGACAGACAAGAAAATATAAACACTCACTGGAGAAATGTGATCAACATTTCAAGGCTTAAATGTTCAAACACGTGTAGAAAAGTTTCCATACATGCTGAACATGCCGAGGTCAAAGCGGATAACGAGAAACAACATGAAAACCTCGAACATGGTGACACTCCAAATATGGTTCTCCCGGCTGAAGTTAAACATCCTCCACAAGCGTTTGTAACTAAAGACAGAAACAATGGCACAGACAATGTTTCCTGGAAAGATGTAAGCGGTGCCTTGGACAGAGTTAGTTTTGTAGTTACGCTTGCTCTTACCATTCTGATAACAGTTGTCTTTATTGTTATGATAACAAAAACATGAGAGAACATACAATATGTAACAAAGCAATGTTTATTTGGGGTTACAATTTTAGAAGGGCCTTTAATTAAAATTGGACAGAGATATTTGCATTTTAGTACATGTATATAAAATTATGAATGTATGTCGAGCGAGTCGATTAATGAACATTATTTTTTATGGGCATGTTTTTAAATCATACTTTAAGATTCCTTATACTCCGTTTCTTCTGTGGACGCAGGTTCTGAAACCTCTATATCAACATTTTCTTGTGTATTTATGTTTTCTTCTCGTGCATGCGAGAATTTAATATCTACTTTATTATTATATTTCAGTTCTTGGTCTTCCAAATGTTTATCAAGTCGAATTTCAAATTGCTTCACTTTCTCAGCAGACACTGCAGTTTGTGAAAGGCTGTTCCATGTATCCACGATTTTGTTGCTTTACATTGTTTTTACTTTAGTTTTAGATTCTGCTCTTATGTTTTTTGTATGGATTGTTCTAGAAATCTCCCTTTCATTAACAATTCTATTACATACTCCCTTAATATTCTGTATTTTAAAATTGCTTACTTACTTCGTATATGGGTGGACGTAGGGTCGTCATCACTGTCCGCCAGTTATCTTGTTACTTTCCGATTTCTGTCTCGTCTTCCCCCAGAGGTCTTAATTTGACATCCTTTCCGGTCATCTAAGTTTCTAGACTCGACGGATGCAATTGTTGATAAGGGTTGGTATTTCCATTCCCCCGATGTTTCTGTGTATTCATTATTCCACAGACTTGAGACTATCCTCTGTATGTGCTTAGTGGTTTCAATATCCTGCTCTTTGGTGACCACACTGTTTGGTCTAACTAGAACATGGACAAAGTATTTAACATCATAACTTTATATTCGTCCAAATATGTATATCGCTGGCTTAAAATGAGAAGGTCGTAAGTACAAAAATCGATATTTTGAGAAAACAAGAAAAACACTGTCTTAAGTTTACTCTTTACTAATGGTAAAACAAGCTTTTATTACTTCAGTTTGGTCAACATGACAGTTTCGGATTTTCATGAAAAGAAGTGCCTTATGATGCAGATTTCCAATATGTATCATTCTTTTAAGGTCGTAAGTACATGCAGTAGTTACGACCTTCTCATTCTGAGCCTGCGATATGTCAATCACATTATTCCAGTCGCTTTGTTGACATTTTGCTGCAAACATAAATGTATGTTGTTTGAAGTTTAAGAGCATGTCTACTTTTATGCTTATGTAGCTTTAATCGTCTAGTGTTGTCCCCATTGTTGTAGTTATGTGGTAGTTGAATATACTCTCATCTTGCAGATGTTTCTAGGTGGATATCCTTAGTACATTGCATGTATTTGGAAGGTATTTTAGTAGCTAGATGTCCGATCACTTCTAAAGTGCGTATAGATTGGTTTAGAGATCGTGTACAGCTTTATTATTCTTGATACCAGTGTCATCAGCAAACAGGTAGAATAGTGCTGCTACAACAGGCTGGCATGTCATTTGTATATATCACAGATATAGATCCACTGGTAACTTGATGACACTTTGACTCATGAGCATTTACAAGTACTTTTTGTTTGTGATTTTATAAGAAGTGTTTAACCCCGGTGATAATCAAATCAAATTCAACTTTATTAGAATATACTAATCTGTATTGTTGACCTTTGTTCTTCCCAAATTTGCCCCTGTCGAAATCGTATTGCATGTAATTCAGTAAATATTTCGAAATATAATCCGCAATGTTGGAATTTAGTCGTACATATTACTAGCCTTTGTACATAGAAGGTGAGATGTATCCGGTGATCCTTCGTTCATAAACATAATTATTGTTTGGACACGATTAAACTCATATTTTGTTTGGCGTATGTACAACAATTTCGAATGGTTTTCCGCAACAATGGATACACTTTGATTGCCAGCGAGGGGTCGCATTTAATAATGATCTTATTTTATTGGAGAACAAGGGCCAATCATTCCCCCTACATAAAGAGCTAATGTGAGCCATATTGGACGAGAGACATATTGGCCGAGAGACATATTTGAAGAGATACATATTTGAAGAGAGACATATTGGACGAGAGACATATTTGAAGAGATACATATTTGAAGAGAGACATATTGGACGAGAGACATATTGGACGAGATACAAATTGGACGAAAGACATATTGGACGAGATACATATTGAACGAAAGACCTATTCAACGTGAGACATATTGGACGAGAGACATATTTGAAGAGATACATATTGGACGAGAGACATATTTGAAGAGATACATATTTGAAGAGAGACATATTGGACGAGAGACATATTGGACGAGATACAAATTGGACGAAAGACATATTGGACGAGATACATATTGAACGAAAGACCTATTCAACGTGAGACATA
This sequence comes from Spisula subtruncata, assembly GCA_963678985.1. NCBI lineage: Eukaryota > Metazoa > Mollusca > Bivalvia > Venerida > Mactridae > Spisula > Spisula subtruncata. The sequence continues at coordinate 181,635 of OY787675.1, read as the reverse complement.
TTGGACGAGAGACATATTTGGGGAGCGGTGGCCTAGAGGTAGGGCGCGCGCTTCGGGATCGAGAGGTCCCGGGTTCGATCCTCCTCTGGACCACTGGTTAAAATCTCTGAGCAAGACCCACAGCTCCACTTCACCATGGTGTAAAATGGTACCTGTAAGGGCAGTGTCTATTCCTGGGCGCCGCAGATCGATGTTGGCTGCCACACCACAGGAGAGAAATAGTCTCCCCAGGGAGACACGAGTGTAGGTTTCCATATGTAGCCCAATGACCAGGGGAGTTATAATGTCAAAGGGTGCTTGAGCGGCCTAACAGCTGAAAAGAGCCCTAGAAAATTGGTAACTTAACTTTTATATTTGAAGAGAGACATATTTGAAGAGAGACATATTTGAAGAGAGACGTATTCGTCACAAATACCACTCCTGATTCTCACGAATCAATTTTTACTTTTAAATGGTATATTGTTACAGTAATTAATACAAATTGGGTTGTTGTTCAAACAAATGTCACCATAATTACGTTTCATGGATTTCAACTAAGATAGCTAGTACGAACTGTACACGGACCGTTTTCTATAGAGTCATTAGAGGAATTATACGTAAGCGGGACAAATGAAAAGCTGATAGACCAGTGAATATGGATATAATGATTTGTGCTCGGACCATTACGATAATCTCTACTACCATAATTATTTCTCTTTGTATCATCTTAATCTATTTACAAAACAAATGTATTTGCTTTTACTACTTGACAAACATAAAACAATGTCCAATGGATCTGACCTATTGTTAAATTAATTGAAATCACTCTTTTAATGACGTAACTTGATAAATTATTTAAATATTTATGGATGTCCATTAACACTTTTTGAGCAATGTGTATGGAAACTTCAACTGTATAAACAACAATCATGTTCCCAACTATGATACCCATTCTACTACAGGATACGGTTAATGGAAAACACATTGTTGTTTTTGCTGAATAGTAAATTTTTCAAAGGAGTAAAAAAACGAAACTTGTTTTAAAGGTAATGTTTTTACCATTTTACCCCATGACATAAACAATGTTACTAGTGTCACGTAAAACTGTGCCGTAGATATCGGTCAGTACTTCTACTCTGTGCAATAAATAAAAACAATATGCACATTATGTTGAAGCAACGTTTGCCAATCCATGCCTTGAACGACCCATGACATCAGAGCGACGTGCGCTAAGTACCGTTGTATTTTGGTTGGAATCTATGCCTCATACATCATCATTTTGAAGGGTTATGAGCATTCGATCATTACAAAATGTTATATATGTGATAAATTCGTGGTCATTAATTATCATAAAACTCGTATGCAATGATCACTCATGAAAGATCTTCTATGTACTAGGTGTTCAGGAAAACACGATCTAAACCTATGTTGACGCTGTGCATCAAAAGGCCGTACCTTCATCCTTGTCATCTGGACATGTTCTATAACTGGGACAAGTGCGACCAAATGTGCGGCCACAAAATAGGTTGACCATGGTACTTGCAGTCCAAATAACTGATTCAGCTGACCTGTTCTTAAATGTTTAAGATGAAATTCGCATAATAGACAGCACAGCGCCTTAGTTCGTATTAATGAAAATATGGGGTGCAGAATATTCACATGGGTCCCACTGCATTAAAAGTCATTGAAACAGTAAAATTGAAAGTATGAAGATTACATGGTGTCAAAGGTATAAACACTTATAAATGTAAACCCAGTTTGTCGCTGTTTGTTTACAACTAACCAAAATGCACCGGAAGGTAAAAGCGCATAATGACTACACCTCATTTCATGACAAACGTCTTCTTCTTCCTGTTTAGTACAGATCCCACTCTGGGGCAATGTCGTACTTTGTATTGAATGACGGTCAAATTATAAATACGAACACTAGTTAGGAGCAGAGATAATGCAAGTACTATATAGGACGTACAGATGTTACCTTCTCATCAATAGAATATAAAAGCAAACAGATGCGCAGTATAATGTCTCATAACAGAATCATGAGGAAATTTGTTGGTAAGTCATTTTTGACTTGATATAAACGTCAGTTTTATACAAAATAGATGCAGTTTACTAAATAAAGTAAGCAGTCACAATCAAAATGTGTCGCCCTGTTACCTTAGTCGGTGAAGATTTGCCATGTAGATATAAATGCCATTGTCATTACTGTGCCGTTATATTAGCATGACAAGACATTGGCAACAAGTAAATTAGATTTATTAGTGGGCAACGTCTACAAGCTGTCGGGATGGCTGCCACTTTATCTGCGGGTGTCTTGTAATTTTATTCCAATTTCGATGGCATAAATTTATGTACACTCCAATGTCGTGCATCTTGAGATTTGTTGTCTGTGACACCGTAATTAGGGACGTTAAAGCGTCGATTATGCATTTCAGGAAATAAATACAAGGGTCAAAATTATTGTTCGATGGGATTAAATTTCGTCGTAGAAGAAGAACCACGAACTTCAATCCCCCACGAAAATTAATGATTTTACAGTATACACTGTATAATAATTTAAATAATGAGCATACTTTTATGTTGTACGTAAACTATTTTTTGTCTCACATGGTTTAAAAGAGATATTTCCATTATTTTTATTCAGTATTGCTAAATCGGCGTTCATGTTTGTTCATAAATAAGTTGAACACCGCTCGTGTATAAAACACTTGTATTTCAGGTGTGTATATTGTGTTGGCTTTATTTACAAGAGCATGTAAGTAACCATATATTGTTGTTTTTCTTGTTGTTTTTTTAAATGAATTATGCCGAGCATAGCATTTATTTGCTTTATTTCTACTGAAACATGACAGGCATATATACATGTATGTACCTCCACCAGAATTTGAGCCCGGTTTGCCAGATTAAACGGCTTACGCACTAACCACTGAGCTACGGAGGCACATATTACATATTTGTACAAGTCACCACATATTGCTCACATATACACTGCCGTCCAAAAGTTCCTTCACACTCTGCAAATTATATGATTTACTTTTATTGATTAACACTTATGTTAAATATATCAAGTTTATTGCGGTCGAATAATGACACACCACTAAGCAAATAAGAAAATGATAAAAACCAATCGTTTTCAAAATACTTTGAAGTAAAATTATAAATTTGAGGTGTAAGAAATCACAGATTGATCACATACATATATCGCATATGCCGTACGGAACCAGAATGATACAATCATTCCTATGTTATAACTTCATGTACAGTTTAATGATTTATTTTAATGTAAAGTTTGAAGTTTATGATGACTGAAGTATATACAATTATATAGAATGACTCGTACGAGTTTTACAACTGTTTAAAGATCAAATCACGACTTTATAAACGACTTACGTTCTGAAACAAAAAATCTTCATTTTAATGAATACAAAGTGTATCTTTTATAGAAGAATGTCGACTTTGTTATAGATGCGCTGGAATGCTACCAATGTAATCAAGTATACGATGTTAAAACCTGTAACACCTCCCGAACATGTAATACAGGAGAGGTAAGTCATGGTTATAATATTGATCAGTGCCCGAAATTACAACCAATATTTACACTCTGCACCCAGCACTCTATTATTTGTTGTAGATTTCAAATATAAATAAAGGAATATGTATAAAAAAATTATTTGAATGTTAAAAATAGCATTTGATACATTATCTATGCCATTGCAAACTATTTATGAGATAAAAATGTAATTGTTGAATCTGAGTACCACACTGATAAATTACACTTATAGCTCACAAATTCACTAAATTTCATTTGGAAGCAAGCAAATGATCATATTTAGCACCTATTTAACATAACTTCAACTTCTTGTTCTAAAAAAATGTTGCTTTGAACCTAAAAAGAAGGAATTTCAATATTTGAGTGCTGAATGCAGAATGTAAGTACCGGCAAAGAAGATGGTTCCGGACAGAAATCGCATAAAAGCTTCCCCTGGACTTAAAAATAGATTTTTTTGTGTTTACAAATACCTTGGTTCAGGATCTTTGCTAAAAATAGGTTTCCCGAAAAATGACGTCACGTGAACAGCACAATATTGGGGCCTGAAAAGGGGCACTTTTGTGCTATGTTCAACGATTTTACCGTAGATATACCGGACAGTCTGCTTCGAATATTTCACGACGAATATTTAGAAACATATTACCAGGAAATATTTAGAACAGGGTTCCTTCTTCACAATCATGCAAAAATATGTCAATATTTACGACATGACAACACGTGACGCACATGTTTTCAACCCAGGGGGCGCTCGTGACCGGTTAAATTCCAATCCATACCGTATCTTGTTTACCGGCCGAAAATTGATACAAAATGAGGAAAAGTTTTTCAGATTTATTGACAAGATATCAACAAAAATTCTCAACATATAATTAGGACAAATTTCGTCTATTGCGCTGAACTAAGTGCTGGAGGAAAAAATAAAAATTAACAAAAAATTTTTTTGGGCGCCGCCGTGATTCGATCGCTGGACCTTAGCATCAGAAAAATTACTAAGCGAGCTGCTTAACCAATCGTTACAGAATTTTGAACTAAATAATTGGACACAATAAAATCATTGATGCTCGCCTATGCACGCGCTATATTGCGCATGCGCACTAAATTTGTTCCCCCAGCGGTACGTGCTGATGTCAAAATCACAACAGCAGACGATATTTTCGGTATATGAGTATATATTTGTTGATTTTGATTTTTTTCTTCCAGATTTCCTTTAAATACGCCCCTGAGTGATTTGATACCAATATCAATGAATTATTTAACTAAATAAACCGTCTAGACCGTTTGTCCGGAAGCTTCTCCTGCCCGGAATCATCTCCGTTGGCAGTATTGGTTGTAATTTCGGGCCCTGGACTTTATTATCATACGATGACAATATACAAAACATGTACCGCTTTACCACTCTTCCGGTCCTTACATACTAAATGATTACACGCAGTTGAAACATAACTAAATGAAGGACCACCAGTCACAGTCATCTTATCATTGTTAGAATGTAGCTATATTTAGAACATGTTCTACATGTACCTGGCATTGACAGATAACAAACTTTCTTTCTCATTTTACTCATTGAAAAAGACACCTCTTCATATCTTTAATCAAAGCGCTGTAAGCGCTGAAGGCCTGGGACTAAACTTTGTGTGCTTGGGAAGAAGATTAGTGACAGAGCTGAAGTATATGTAAACGGATCCACGCTTTTGTACTGCCAGCTGCAGTGTACAGTTATGTTGACTGTACAAAGTTGAAGGTTTAATCTATTGATCATGCTTAACTTGCCTATCTTGTTTTCCGAGAATGATCGTGAATATTTTTTTTTCTTTTTTTTTCTGGAATGTCTTGTTAACGCAAAATGAAATAACAATATTTAAAATATGTTTATATAAATACCAAATATAATGTCTTTAAAAAAAATGTCTAAGAAAAAAAGTTTCTATGTCTCGCAAAACACTCGTATCTTTTCGGCATAAGACCGTCAAGTGAGGAACTTATTCTCGCATGAATATGTAAACAATAGAAGCTATGTCCTAGTCAATGCTTAGCAATTTTGCTTCAATAATATTTCTTTTACACTTTTTTATGAAACTGTAATGTTAAATAGTGATGTTCTGCATTTTTAAAGGCGGTTTAGTGAGATCCGCGAAGAACTACTTTTATATTGCGCATGAAAGTGGTAATTGGGTATTTTGGGATTTTGGACGACCAATTCTAGTAGGCTGAGACATGGTATCATAACTATGGCCTTGGGGCTTCGCCTCAGGCCAAAAAGACTCAACTCCAGTTGGTAAATTGCAAAATTTATCAAAAAGCTCTCGTAAAATCGCATTCTTTTGCCTGACCTACCTAATACATTTATGTACGAATCTGGACTTATTCATCTACAAGAAAAATAATGGCAACACGTCTATTTATAAATTTTAAAAAAATCTATTGCGAGACTAATGCATTAAAAATATATTCAACATTGTGTAGCATAGGTTGGTGTTTAAATGTAGCATTTGATCGTAATGTAAATTGTAAGAATACTTTATATATATGTTAAGCATGGTTTTGTGATTAAAACGTCTACATAAACGTGTTTTAATCATCGACATAGAGTTTAGTCGCTTTTACTGTGAACTTCAGAGCCCTAAGCCTTTAGAAATAAGGAACATAATCCATATAATGTTAAAAAATGAATTAAAAGTGGGTATTTATATAATTTTTGTCCTTGTTATATACAAATTTATACAACCAATGTCCGTTTTCATTAGAAATGACGTTTCGAGAGTGAGTAATATCGGCTGAAAACAACTTGTTTCACAATCGACGTTGTATGGAAAATTTATTAAATACAATGTTGCCTTTGTAAGAAAAATTTACAATAATGTACCCTTCCATATGCGCCTCATTGTCTTCATGGTATATAAACTTGTATAATTCTAGATGAATTGTTTGTTATATAACACAATGTACGTTGATATGTATACATGTATTATTCTTATAGACATGTTTCACAAACGCTGTACCTGCCCAGCAAGGTGTACGGTACGATATGGGATGCATCGAACATAATGTACGTATAATTCCCTATAATATTATGTAACGATTGACAATACTGTAAACAATGCCAAATATCACATGTATGTTATAATGTAACTTTATATAAATAACTTCCTTAAAATATAAGGACACTGTGGCATACGTATTCTTTAGATGTAACTTGTTCAAAAAAACAAAAAGCACAATTATTTAAATCTTTATGTGTGTAAAGTAATGAATGTACTGTGTTGTTCTTCACTAAGGATTATTTCGTATATGCATACCTTTCCCCGTAGAACCTCTCTCTATCACCATAGTATCTATATCACACAGTCTCAACGTATATACAGGGTGTCTCAAAATACATGTCCGCTTGTTGAAGGGTCATAACTTTGCCAAATGAGTTAGTAAATTCATAATCATAGTCTCATATGAAAGCTAAATTTAAAACTTGTGTGGTGAATTATATCATGTGTCAATACTCGAACAGTTGATGACGTCATATACGTTATACTTACGTCATTAGCAACGGACGTTCTAAAATGTCTGAAAAGGCAAATAACATAGTTTGTACGGTAACACGGGTAAAATGTATATCATATGTGGGCATAGTAATAGTCAGTCGTACCCTACTATACACACACTGGCTGAGAAACTGATCAGAGGTCATTAGAAAATGAAATCAGAAAATCGGACGTATTTAAGGGAGGAACACATTTTAAAAACAATTAGGACTGAACATTTGATATTCACACATTTCTAGGTATATCATATTCATAAAGATGCACAAATCGCCTCGAATGAACATACTGGGTTGAATGTATAGCAGTTTATCAAGCTTATCTCCAACAGCCCAAACATAGTCATATAATGTAACTTGAAAGTATAAAATAGTACTTTATGAAGTATCAATCACCAAAAACTGCCTTGGTAGGAGAATCAATTTGGTTATGCTACTCTAATTGAAATCAGGAAAAATTAACCAAAACATCCTAAATATTGATTTCTTTTTATACTATCTGAAAGTTAAATAATACAGTTCACGATATGTAACTGAATCGAAACTCAAAATATCAATTTGTGGAGAGAATGGAAACATCACATCCAACCCAAAGGTATGTTAACGTCATTAAAATCGTCAAACGACGTCAAACACAGGTTTTTACCAAATTGGAGTTAGCTACTAAAAATGCCTTCTATATGTTTCGTATGCATTGTTTTGGATAATTGTTTCGTAATTTCTACATTGATTTGAATGCCCTTTGATCATACGTATAAATCAAATATGTAAAGCAATACATTACGGAGTGATACGTCCTCAACAAGCGGACATGTATTTTGAGACACCCTGTATATAGGTAATCATTTAGAATTTGGGTCCGACATTTACTCCTGCGGGTGGTCTAACCAGCTTGTCCACCCGTCCGTCTGTTCGCCTGACCGTCTTTCTGCACGTCCACCCGGCACACTCCTATTTGTTCCTTCGTTCCTTAAAATGACGGTAAATGTATCTTTCAGAAATGCGGCAATCTAACTAGCTCTATGTCTATTATTGGACGGCGAGAACTAGAATGTCACGAGTGTTGTTCAAGAGACCATTGTAATCAGGCATTATGTCAAGGTGTTAAATTATGTAAGATAACTTTACTTGTTGTATGTACGATCACAGTCTGTTGTTCAACCATTATTGTGTTTTAATTATCTTTTGTCAAAAATTAAAACTTGTATACAAGTACATTTGTATGGATCTAAATTTTTAAAAAAGTGCAAATCTGTTGTGAATTTCATTAATCAATGTCAAGAATGTGTTCTCCATCAATTCAACATGATTACAAATTAAATTAAATTACCTCTAAGGTGATGTAACATTTTGTGTGATGACTGTTATGCATAACCTTATTTGATGTGAAGCAACAATGAATGATTTTGTTAAATAAGTGTATGATTATATCATATATTGATCGGGTCCCTTTAGTGTAATATGATAAAATATAAAATACAGGTTATTCTATAATCAGGTTATGATACTCGGCTTCGCCTCGGACAATTTCTTGTTATCCTTACAAAACTATCCTATAACGCTTGTAAGAGGACACTTTTGATCAAAAACTATTACATAAAAAGCCTGTTGGATTACAAAGTTATTTTACCTTAGAACACCTTTATCTTTACTTCTACCACTTTTTGACTCATTTATTAACACTGTTAAGCCGACTGCGGTAATTGTTTCAGCTTCAACCTGCGAGGATGATTTAAACGAGGATTGCGCGAAACTTGATTCGTTATTTCACGTATGTAATGATGTACCACATGCAAGATTGATCTGTCCACGTTACTGTGACTTATGTGAAATTGGTAAGCATTGTGATTATTATTATATACTAGTCAACTGTTCTAAGTACACACTTTGGCCTTTCGGTAATGTCAGGAAAAGTACTGTGAAAGTTTTACTCCGCCGATGTGGAGAGATCGCATACGTGTTACTTATAAAGCATTAGTACGTTATTGTATATGTACACAATCGTTCAATTGTTATTGTGCAATACTGGTTCGGACATCATTAAGTGGACATGAAGGATACTAGGCCGTGTTCTGGATGTAATATGTTAAGTGTTTAGGCAATTTTGGTACACAAAACATAATACATGTAATAATAGACATATGGCAATACAATGAAGAATTGAATTGAATTGTCTTAAATAAATACCACAAGAATAGCATTTTCAGGGCTGTTTCGCTATTCTTACCAGAGTATCGTAGGAATAGCCACTTTTTATGAATTAATATTGTCAGACATATAATTGAGTAATCATTTCTGTGTACAGTTGACGGTGCATGGTCTGGGTGGACAGCGTGGTCGGCGTGCGACGTCACGTGCGCCAACGGCTCGCAGTCGAGAACACGTGCGTGCAATAGCCCCGCCCCGTCAACAAATGGAGAAAACTGTAAAGGATCCGATAATGAAGTTCAAAGTTGTATGAACAGGAAATGCCCTAGTAAGTGAATTATATAAATACAAATGTATTTGAATTGATGCTTGAATGTAAGAACGATATCGAAACGTATTGTCAGATATTCAGTTTATAAAATATATTCGAGCGTGGCTTAACTTTAACATAACATATTGTCATGAAATGTACCGGATGATATTAAAACATTACGAGTAGATTTCCGAATATGCATTACAATAGTTTTTGTTATTTCGAAGACATGCTCACATTTTAATATCAACCTGAAAAGTGTTACAGTACATGGGTCGTTCACATCGTGGACCAATCACATTGCTTGATTTAGCTACTAATTTGTCAGAGGCGGGGTAAATTCTAATATCAACCTGTTAATTGTTACTGTACATGGGTCGTGGACATCATGGAATACTTGGGGATCGTGCTCACCTTTTAACATTAACATGTTAATTGTTGCAGTACATGGGTCGTAGACATCATGGTATACATGGGGATCGTGCTCACATTTTAATATTAACGTGTTTATTGTTACAGTACATGGGTCGTAGACATCATGGTAAACATGGGGATCGTGCTCACATTTTAATATTAACCTGTTAATTGTTACAGTACATGGGCCGTGGACATCATGGTATACATGGGGATCGTGCTCACATTTTTATGTTAACCTGTTAATTGTTACAGTACATGGGTCGTGGACATCATGGTAGACATGGGGATCGTGCTCACATTTTAATATTAACCTGTTAATTGTTACAGTACATGGGTCGTGGACATCATGGTATACATGGGGATCGTGTTCAGTATCCTGTGATATTGGTATACAACAACGTAGTCGTTCATGTAGCAATCCTAGTCCAAGTACTGACGGGGAATATTGTCATGGTGACTCACGTGACGATGTGATTTGTTTCCAAAAACCATGTGCCGGTATGATATATTTTATCCCACTTTCATACGTCTTTAATTTATATAGTTTTATTTTCAAATACAATAGATATATACAATCCATGAGTATAGAACAATTTTACATCATCAATATCATCCGAGTGGTCAAAAACATATGATGTTGATAACAAACAACAAAGACACAAGTAAAAATGGCAAATATATGGATCACTTGATTTGAACACGTATGTATTGACTCAATTGCACGCCAATAAAGAGAAGCGTACTAAATAAACTCTAAAGCATATTCTCTATTTGGTATGTGTAACTACATTTGTATGTTGATTCATTTTTGTATTATAAACATGAACTTACTTAAGCCATATACTTCTTTCCTACCAGTAAAGATAGAGCTATAGTTATGCAGTTTAAGAAAATATAATGAAGTTACTGATGTGTTTTTGAAATACATGTATGTTATTTAATGGTTTATTCCCAGATGGTAATTGGTCGACATGGTCCATCTGGAGTCAATGTTCAGTAACATGTGGTACCGGTCTACAGAAGAGACAACGTCAATGTGACAACCCTATACCATCACTACTGGGGGCATATTGTACAGGATCATCAGTAGATGTGAACATTTGTTTTGATCAAGCGTGCCATGGTAAATGTTTCCTTTCATTCGAAACTAAATCCATTTCCTAAATTTACGATTTTAACGCAGCAAGTTCCGTTAACCAATAACATAAACACTTTGTCTACCACAGAACTATGAACATATTTGAAGATTGTTTCTCTACAACACGCTACGTTTATGACAACTCGCAGAATGAGTCTTCTACTTATCCTTCAAGAAAACTGTTCACAACCTTACATATACTTGCTGATTGGTGGAACTGTCCACAACCTAACATTGTTGGTGGAACTGTTCACAACCTTACACTATTGGTGGAACTGTTCACAACCTAACATATACTTGCTGTTTGGTGGAACTGTTCACAACCTAACAATGTTGATGGAACTGTTCACAACCTTACACTATTGATGGAACTGTTCACAACCTAACATACACTTGCTGTTTGGTGGAACTGTTCACAACCTTACACTGTTGGTGGAACTGTTCACAACCTAACATATACTTGCTGTTTGGTGGAACTGTTCACAACCTAACACTGTTGGTGGAACTGTTCACAACCTTACACTATTGGTGGAACTGTTCACAACCTAACATATACTTACTGTTGGTGGAACTGTTCACAACCTAACATATACTTGCTGTTTGGTGGAACTGTTCACATCCTAACAAATACGTACTGTTTGGTGGAACTGTTCACAACCTAACACTGTTTGGTGGAACTGTTCACAACCTAACACTGTTTGTGGAACTGTTCACAACCTAACGTATACTTTCTGTTTGGTGGAACTGTTCACAACCTAACATATACTTTCTGTTTGGTGGAACTGTTCACAACCTAACATATACTTACTGTTTGATGTAACTGTTCACAACCTAACATATACTTTCTGTTTGGTGGAACTGTTCACAACCTAACATATACTTACTGTTTGGTGGAACTGTTCACAACCTAACAAATACTTACTGTTTGGTGGAACTGTTCAAAACCTAACATATACTTGCTGTTTGGTGGAACTGTTCAAAACCTAACATATGCTTACTGTTTGGTGGAACTGTTCACAACCTAACATATACTTACTGTTTGGTGGAACTGTTCATAACCTAACAAATACTTACTCTTTTGTGGAACTGTTCAAAACCTAACATATGCTTACTGTTTGGTGGAACTGTTCAAAACCTAACATATACTTACTGTTTGGTGGAACAGTTCACAACCTAACAAATACTTACTCTTTTGTGGAACTGTTCAAAACCTAACATATACTTGCTGTTTGGTGGAACTGTTCACAACCTAACACTGTTTGGTGGAACTGTTCACAACCTAACACTGTTTGTGGAACTGTTCACAACCTAACGTATACTTTCTGTTTGGTGGAACTGTTCACAACCTAACATATACTTACTGTTTGATGGAACTGTTCACAACCTAACATATACTTACTTTCACAACCTAACATATACTTTCTGTTTGGTGAATGCACGTTTATTTTAACATTAACCTTTTTCAGTATGGACTATAGTTCCACGACAAACACAGCTATATAAAAAAATATTGTATTGATTTTTAATGCATGAATAACTTAATGTACGTCGTATTCGAATTGAACAGCCAATTTATCTTACTTCTATCATATGTTCAGCTGGTGGATGGTCAGACTGGGGTAGTTGGTCAGCTTGCAGTATAACGTGTGGTGGTGGTTTACGTTCACGGTCGAGGACTTGTACACACCCTCCACCATCTGACCACGGGGCTGATTGTGTCGGCGATCTGTCAGACGTACAGTCCTGTAATAGCGGCATCTGTCCAGGTATGATAAACACAACATGTATACATGTTACAGAATCGGTACAAGTAAATATTTAACGCCATTTTGTTGACAACACATCCACGGACCATCTCTGCAAAATAATTGTTTTGTTGTACGACTGTGGACACGAATCCATTTTGTCCAATATACAGGTTTGTTCATAAAATCTATAGACCACTGAATTACAATTAACCATTTGGCTCATATTATTCCATTTATTTGGCAGTTGCCATACGTTCAAGCTAAGTTGGAATGTTGACCAGGGTACAAGCTCAGATGAACTTCGATTCGTGTTAACGAGGCCTACGTGCTTTATTTCTCAAATATAACAAGGTGATCCAATCTTACTCCTTAAAGTTTTGTATGTGGTTACTTTCGGTATCATAACAACTCAGAATAAAGATGTGCACACCTAGACGGATGTGAGGTTCTATATATTTTAATGGTAAATGTACTAGGGGTTTTCTCAAAGGTATGTATGACTAACGCGATATTCTACAATGTCAATATCAACAGAAATCGCTGACCAGTACATCGATTTAGGGAGAGCAGAAGTTTATTTTACCTGCTCACTTTTATACCTAAAATTGAGGTACACACTGAAAAGATCCCTTTTCCTTTTCCAATATCCTTATGTTGTTATACCTGATTTACCTGTTTACCTTAGGTGGCACAGGTCCCAATACCGCGTTAGAGTTATACTATAGCTCGCCGACGATAACTCCATTATTGTATACAAACAAAACATCTGTAATAACAACACACCATGGAGGACTTGTCGCGTGTTTAGTTCGAAGTCATTATGCACAAAATTGAACAAAATTGGACATCGGAAATGTACTTTATTTCCATTTTCTTTTGTCCACAAAAGCTAGCATTATCACCTGCATACTATACTCGTACAATTGACTACACATGATTCAATTCGTCTGCTTTAGCTTATATTCAAATTCATTGAGATAAACCCTCGGTATTTAACGCTTAAAATTTACAGCTGTCCTGTCCATAAAGGTCTATGTATGCACATATTTACTGGATAGTTTAAAGATTATTTCATAAAATGACAAAATGTGTATGCTATTTTCTTAATCTAATAAAAATCTAAAACCTAGTGTACTTTGCCGTTTGACTTATCAGGATACATTGTATAAACGTTAATCAACTAGACTCTAATACATACATTTTTAAAACTGTTTCTTTCAGAGGCATTGGTTACACCGAATGTGATATTCAAAGCACGTACGGTTAAGAACATGAGTCCCAACATAGGAGAAACACTAATCTTTACCACGACAATGTTTAACTATGGCAATGGTTATAATCATATGACTGGAATATTCACTGTTCCTATAAATGGAATATATTCATTTACAGGACAACTATGTGTCAATCATCAACATACTTTTTACTATGCTATAGTGTATGATAATACTATTCTTACATCTGGGCATCTAACTGACCAATATGATGATACGTGTTATACATTTGACGGGATGGTTCCCCTGACTGTCGGACAGAGAGTTTGGATCAAGTGTATGTCTACAATATCTGATAGTTTATATGAGTTTAGTACATCTACAGCAAATGCTTGGAATACATTCTCGGGCATGCTGGTCCATCCATAGTACTTATATTACAGATATATACTATTCAATGTTATACATGACACAATGTTCTGGTGGAAAGAAAACACGTGGTATATATACGACACATACACACTGTAAACTTCACATACATCAATATTATTCACAAACGTTTGGATATATCAGCATTAACAACGACAAAAACAACAACAACAACAACATATTACATACACGTACATGCTTGTATTTAGATAATATACGCCGCTGACCCAAATACATGACAAGACATTACTTATGTAAACAGTGAATGAGAGACCAACCAAAGAACAAACATGTAATATAAATTACATACTTTTACAAATAACATCAATTTTTATAATTCCATGATAATGTGATGGAGTTTATGATGAATGGTAGTTTGCAATTTATGTTATGGAGTTTCTGGCCAATCGTTGATCTATAATTAGTACTATTATTTAGGCCGTACCTAATCACAATTCACTTAACTGCAGTACTTATACGTTTCCCCCTTGAGCTGCTATTACATTATCAACTGTACCGCGTTTTAATTAATTGACTATGACACGATTTCCTTTAAGCCTGAGTTTTCCTCTGTTCTTGTGTTAAAAGCTGAACACAATGTTTGAGTTTCCTGTTATGTAGAATTTACAAATAAAATGTTAACCTTGGATTAACTGTGTATCATTATTATGTTCACCTCTCTAAGAAAGGTCAGGAGATTTATAGACTATCAAACTATGATGACGATGTTAGAAAATACGACACATGGTACCAACCTAGTCTAGTTGTTTCAGCAAACATACAACTATTGATTGTCAGATATCTGTCATGTAGGTACACTATGTACATGTATAGTTCGACACTACAGCACTATCTGTGTCAGACCCTAGGGTCAGGAACCAGACACACCACCCTTGGAAACACTGGCATAAAATTGCTACAACACCCACGAAAAGCGTACTTGATAATAACTTTTCCCATGTAGCCATCGATGTAACATTGTGTTTAGTTCTATATTTTATGGACACCAGACGGTCCACATGTATGTTGTTCGTACACCATTTATATCTAGATACAGGAGACTTAGACTTAGCAGGTTACCGGTGTTGGCTTCGTACCGAGGTTCATACAAAACTTCTTGGTTTTTAACATATTTTGCTAACGTCATATTTTTACATGTAATATGTTATGCGGAGACCAGTGAAGTTTTTCATGGCGCTACATTCACGATTTATCTCCCTTTCAAGTATATCCAGGTATCTATCCAGAAAAATATAGAATGCGTGCATTTAATACTGATGCTTACGTATAAAATAATATAATAACTTCAATTAGTAGTGCTTTATTAATAAAACGCCAAATATATGTATTATATGTCGTGCTGCAGCACATCAAAACGTCGTCCCATTTCACCGTATCATATGATATGGAAAAGCGTGGGACTAATAGCTTGTTAAATATGCATCCAATATTTACCAAATTAACTGATCACGACGTCAAAAGATTGGATAACCTTGGATTAAAACGGTTTGTGATCTATATTCATTTTGATATATGACCTGAAAACTAATAGTACTTGTCTTGAAAACCACGTCATATTTCGGCAGAAAATCGCACCTCGACATGATACAGTTCCTGTAGACACAAGGAAGAAAGTCTAAACGGCTAACCCTTTATACTGAGGAAACGGGTATCAAAAGAGGAGGTTTATTTTCCTCACAACCGGATAATCCAAATGGGCCAGTCACACCAGAAGAGTTTTAGTACTTTTAGTGTTTGGATTTGATATAAGCGTGCTGGATCAGAAGTTTGCAAGAAGTATACAATTTCTATGAACTATACGCCCACATTAAGGGGAAATTATAATCCGGTCGCTACATGTAGTATCTGAAGAGACTAATAAATACGGTAAGAATAATAACACTGTGAAAGTGCTGCTTGTCACAATACTAGGTCAACATTGATAACTTCAAGTCAATGTTTATAAAACTTGAAACCATAAAGTTGAATGGTTGATAAGAGACTATAAACGACATGATGATAGTAAAGTCGCGTGTTTTTATTTCTTATCACCAAACTAACCGGATCAAACACTTACTGTAAACTGTTACTGTAAACATTACAACTATATAACCCTGGCTGCGATGAAGTACGGAGCGTTCCATATTCTAAATTACAGTCAGGTTCCGGTTATGTTTGGTTATGAACGCTGCATTTCACGATTATACTTGTCTTTTATTTAATATATTTCACCGCAATTTTTGGACTAATGTGTCTTCAAAATGTAAATATACAATGCCAATATATACTGCTTTTAACATCAGAACTTGCACACTTTTGTCGCGTTCTATCCTCACTCACTTTTACACAAACATGGACTGTTCCAACCCAAACTTTGTCACACCAAGCTGGTCGTATCATAAAACTTTGTCACACCAAGATGGTCGTATTATAAAACTTTGTTGATGTTTACGTTTGCAATAAGTTATAATAAAATAGCATTTCTAGAATGTTCGACGTTTGGCATTTAAGATAATGTGACATTTTGGAGTATGTTTGTGAATGCATATTTGGACTCCGGAAGAGTAGGACGCGCAAAACACAAAGGATAGAAAACGTTTGGATATATAATGTGTGTTCAATGAAAATAACCTAGGTACATCTAATAGTTCATACCTGTTCGAACATTGTGATGCTAAGTGTTAATGAGTGTTAGTCATTCTTTATATAGGGTCGGACAATATTACAAAATTAATTGATATTCTCTTTGCTATATGCGTTGTACGTGTAACATTCACTTGCATGATACAAGGTCTTTAGATAAACACTAACATCAAAGTTTTATACACATGCATGTCAATTACTATACGTGTAACACGACCAATTAAGTAGACATGTTATGCTGTATGTTTTCATAAACTTTTGTGCATTTTTCTGGTTGGAATTTTTGTGTGCATTTTTCTGGTTGGAATTTTGTATGATGCTGACGACTATATAAATATATAATAAACAAAACGAAGATGGTTAGCTCGCGATGCTGCATAGACTAGTATGATTCACAGAAATAAGTCAGTTTTAAAGGAACAAAATGTCGAAGAGGGAATATAAACCTGTAGCTGTGTTATCTTCTAATGTTGAGTCGGTGAGTAGATTTAGAACATTATTACCAAGTTTGTGATAGATTGAAGGCGTGCTTATTGTACTCTATGATACATAGATATACAGATATAACAATTAGAGACTAGTTATGATGAGTTTCTTACTGACACAAACGTGCGCGCTTTCCCTAATAATAATGACTAAAATCCGTCCTTTCCGGACAGGACAAAAACTGATACTATGCAGGAACCATTTCGTCTATACATCATTTTTAATTAATTTTTCATTCGTTTAATCGTTCAGTGCATTGTGATTGGCAAAATGTACGAGGGTTGTTCGCGACAGTCGCGCATATTGGTTTCTACTATAATAAAGACTGTATTTAACCAGGAAACTTATTTGACAATAAACTAAATCAATCGTCCATAAGATCCTCAACAATGAACAGTGAACAAAAAAATAACTATGCAAAGTAATATATACTAAATATATTTGATGTATGAGCCCCCGAAATGTGTCGTAATTATAATTTGAAAATATTCGTCAAAGTGTGACGGTAAAATTATTTAAAAATATTTTTTCCAAATATATAAACAATTGGCATCCACAGTCTTATAAAGTCTTAGCTATAAATGTATTGGCAACATCAAACATAATAATTTGAGTTCAGATTGCTAGCCTGAAGTACTCACTTGTATGATTGTATCAACGTACAATGTAATTCTGATGTTACAAGTGAGATTTTCCGTTTATACTTCATGAGGCAGCAATTACGATTTGAAATTTCTAGTATACTCGTAACGTTATTACTCAACTTTGATAAGGGTAAGCACATTTTCCGTTTAAATAGTTTGCAAATTGAATAAAATGAATCGTTGAAATGTTCAGAAACATATAAATAATGTTACATCTGCAGTATTATAATTAGAATGCTCATGGCAGGAAAGGGATTATTTTAGTACGTAAAGCTATGGTCATGATTATATGGTATGAGTAAAACAAGAGCGCTAATTGGTGGATACGGACACTTACCTATTCAGAAAGGCAACATTCTGGCGGTTTTGACAGACTTGTTTGAATCAACAATAGTATAAATCGCCGGCGACAACTCTAGTTTTGTCTATAAACAAATAATGTCAAAAACCAACACTGCAAAGTCGAATTTTCGCTTGTTTTCAGTTTAACATGAAAGAGTATATTATGTAATTAAAAGTAATTGAGCACAAGCACAAGAGCACAAGAGTGCCTACAAATGTTTACCGAAAATGCATTTTATTTCCGTGTTCAAATGTAAAACAGGCTAGCGTTATCACCGGCTGACTATTGTTCAAACATGTGTTGCAGATGGCTGTTGGTCTTCTGATATCCTGAAGCACACATTGTATGATACATTACTTGATTATCATATTAACATGTATCTTCATAAATATTTTACTTCGTGTACATCGAAACAAAACCGTCACAATACTGCAACAATATGTGTTTTACAATGCGTTTACCTGTATTTTGAGTTTTCGGACATTTGACGCTATTATTTAGTGCCTATATTGTCTCCAACCCTGACAGCGGTGAACATTAGTGTCCACATACAGTGGTAATGCTAAGTATATTGAAAGCCAGCTAGCCATGCCGGTAATGACCAGTGGTAATTCTAGTAGAGCCAAATCTATTGAGAAAGCTATATATAAGCTAAATCCCAGTCCAGATATTGTCACATACTTTGACATAGTCTAGGTGCAAACCCGATTTAAATGTGAAAATAAAATGCAATTTAGCAACTCCGCCTTCCGCCAAATTTATACTATACTAGTAGTTTGCACATACTCTATACTCTTTGATTTAAGTCCATCAATCCATTAGATGTTCTGTTAGAGTTATAGATAAAGTGTGAGTAATGTTGATGCAAAAATTGATGAAGATATAACTGAGATAGATGATGTTCATGTATTTAGTATTGTTGATGGACCGATACATCATGCAACATGCTTCATACCATATAGCCTGACATGTAACAATTACACAACGCACATGCTGGATTATTTTAAAAGCTGACAGTGTTGTACCTGTGGAAACGAGTATATATTATATATAATTCTAACGGACATTATGTCGAATATGGACAACAGTTGTACAGTTGCCTTGTTACCATCTGATGGGCTGGAGGTTAGTTCACTAGTGTATTGTACTAGTAGTATAATTATAACACTCATTATTATATGATTACCATGTTTGTGATAGATTGGTGCATTTTCTATCACGTAAAATATGTTGGGACGGTTTTTACTGTCAGATGATATCTGACATTGTACACATTCGCCTCAGCTTCCAATGGGTTCGATCACAGACTTTAATTGACGGCTTTGTTGTTGATGTGGACTGACATCGCTCTCTAGCCTGGTGCTCAGTGTAGCTTCATGTTTGATTAGAACAGTGTCCGGGCAATTCGTGTGACCAACATATAACTATTATTGACAAGGCGCATAATATAACAATGTTCACGAATAGAGGTTTTACCACAAACCCATTATAAACAAATTAAAAATGTATAATAATATGAGCGGACGATTCGCTGTATTGCAATTGTATACATGTATACCTTCATAGTATGTTTACTACAGACAACAAACAACACAATGTACTGACACGAGCGAGTTATCTACCTTATAACTTCTAGGTAACCTGGTAAACACCACGTACTGACACGAGCGAGTTATCTCCCTTATAACTTCTAGGTCACCTGGTAAACACCATGTACTGACACGAGCGGGTTATCTCCCATATAACTTCTAGGTAACCTGGTAAACACCATGTACTGACACGAGCGAGTTATCTCCCATATAACTTCTAGGTAACCTGGTAAACACAATGTACTGACACGTGCGAGTTATCTCCCTTATAACTTCTAGGTAACTTGGTAAACACGATGTACTGACACGAGCGAGTTATCTACCTTATAACTTCTAGGTAACCTGGTAAACACCATGTACTGACACGAGCGAGTTATCTCCCTTATAACTTCTAGGTAACCTGGTAAACACAATGTACTGACACGTGCGAGTTATCTCCCTTATAACTTCTAGGTAACCTGGTAAACACAATGTACTGACACGAGCGAGTTATCTCCCTTATAACTTCTAGGTAACCTGGTAAACACAATGTACTGACACGAGCGAGTTATCTCCCTTATAACTTCTAGGTAACCTGGTAAACACCATGTACTGACACGAGCGAGTTATCTCCCTTATAACTTCTAGGTAACCTGGTAAACACAATGTACTGACACGTGCGAGTTATCTCCCGTATCACTTCTAGGTAACCTGGTAAACACAATGTACTGACACGAGCGAGTTATCTACCTTATAACTTCTAGGTAACCTGGTAAACACAATGTACTGACACGTGCGAGTTATCTTCCGTATAACTTCTAGGTAACCTGGTAAACACAATGTTTATTCTCTAGCATTTTGTCAGCTATTACACAAGGCGCAATGACGGTCAAATCACATTCAATTTGGCTTTTGATCCGCACAGGTACCCCTAGGTTAAAGAACCATGTGGGTTAGGTTACTAAGAATAATCCAGCTGTGGATACAAACATGCCTTGGTACCAACGTTCGATCCGAGTACAAGCAGCCTTCCTTCGATTTAATCGCTGTTTTATTTCCTGAATGTTTCAATCGCTGCCTAGGCTTGAAGCATGTTGACAGCATTTGAAGGGGATTCATGACACATGGTTGTGCTTTTCTAGCAGTAATCCGAGCTCCATTAAAGTGCATTCTTAACATTAAGGTTGAAAATATTCTAAGAACGTTTTAGTTTTATTTGGTTACTGCCCAGGGCTTATAACGCATCACGGACAAGTGACATCATCACAATTTAAAAAAAATCAAATGTGAGCATAATATATATAGTTTAAAAGCATAAAAACCCAATGCACTGTCTGGGCCATGTGCTTCTGTAGATCGAGGTTAAACTCCTCTACAGAAGTAGTCAGCACAAGATCTGGTGGTAGGGCATTCCAATCCCGGATCGTTCTAGCTTCATACAAGATGCATACGAGAGCTAAGCTGACTATTCGTTCATATCAGCGTATATCATAGTAATGCACGCAAATGATATACTGATGCACACTTGTCTATATGTATATAACTAGTGTTTACGCGTTTTTATACCTCCTCGTCTGTGTACGCTTGCAGGTCATTTTTGACAACTGTCTTAAGGGGTGATAGAAGCGCTGACCACGTCACAATTTGTTTACCATCACTCTAAAGTAAATAATCAACACGGACTATACTATATTTATATACCATTGTAAACAAGCAGATAATGACGAAATATAAAAGCGACAGTTTATAATTACATCCGCTGACCAAGTGTCAACACTTAACTAACACCCACGTCAAGTAGAGTTTTTAACTGTTTCAATATAATTAATGGTTACAAAACGAATTTGGGTTGCAATGCATTGATAACGAATGTCACAAAATAAACCGGCCGTTAAAATTGAGGTAGTGATTAAATTTCATCATTTAACATACAAAATGCCAGTAGAGCTGGATTTTACTAGGTGAATAGTAGATTCAGTTAATACCAGGTGATTCAGTGATATCACAGTGTCAGCAAGTTTGCATCAAATCTTCAGTCAGACAACATATAGATATCTGGATATTATACCCCGCTTTATGAGGTGCGTGTTTATGAGTTTTATTATGATAATATTGCAGATTTATTAGCATTTCAGGATTGATAAGCGTACTCTTGAACATGATTTGAAAGTAAATGTCCAGCTCACAGTATGTGATCATTGTTTGTCATAATTCAAAGTTGTAGTAGTGTTCAATTTTACATTTTGTGTATACAGATGATATATTTGGGTCCATGTTTCTAATAATCACTTACATCATCAGTTAACTACTACCTGATACTTATTGTTTATAAAATATACTTTCCTTTTGTAAATATCAAACGACATTTTACAATGGAGTAATACAAATTAATAAAGTTCTCCTTATCATTAAAATGAAGTATGTATTCTTTGTATAATTTACAATGCGTCTAAATCTGTCTGAAATATAATTTATAATAATAAAATGTTACTGAGCAATACGCATAATGCTATGGATGGCACGTGGTCGGGTAGATACATGCTAGACTACTGATCGAGAGGACACTAGTTCGATACTCGACCGGGGCACTTGCTCAATTTCTGGAACGTTATTGGATGTTTCTAATCCATGTAGAAATGAACTGACTGGAAACCCGGAGTTAGTCTCGCGCGTATCTATTACATAACTGTGATAACTGTAAATCTATGGTGGGTTTTGTTATATTCTGTACCGACATTTGTCTGAACGTGTTTCCTCATATATTGTGTGTATAAACTGTCAATATTACGTTGATTATCAGATCGATCATAGCGTAAAGATAGATAACTGATAAACGTATGTACATATAAAGTAACAGTAATGCTAGTTGATCCCTCCTATTAGGCTACATATCGGTGCTTTACATCGCACCAGGCACATTAAAGGTCCAAGTAATGTATTAGAAACGACCTGGGGTACACACATGGTCCCTTGTAGCCCATATCTGTCTCACGTCGGCCATCATGACAGCCTTCTGCGAGTAATAATCGGAAAGCGATTGTCGGCAGTACGAAGTTAATATTGAAATATCTCCATTTACCGAGTCGGAGGTGGGTATGTAATGAATTTGGCTTCCTACATGTAATATACATGCAGGAATATGAACGACAACATACAGTTTGGTGCATATAAGGTACCCTGGTTTATACATGTAATTCAACGGATAGCGTCATTTACAAAGCAAATACGGACACAATATACGCCGACATAACACTGCATTTTATAATCAAATTTTCAAGGTCTAGTTCTATTGACATACGTGTATATACCAGTGTCTATCTACAGTACGACTGTTTTGATGTGTCCCTATTTTAGGAACCTCATAATTAAAACTAATATATGGAAAATCAAAATACACAAATAGTAAAATGATATGTCTTTAATATTCATCACACGTTTCTCGTTGATCTCACGTATACTTTCTGTCCGTCATTGTGTCCATTTTGTTGGGATGGCTTTGTCTATTTACACATAAACCTTATCATGAAGCATTCTATATGAGACTGGTGTAGGTCAGTGATAACGGTGGCCGCAGGGCAGACATATATATTGTTTGAGTGTCAATAAAGCCTACTTATCATGTGTTTATATTGCCATTCAAGATGTACACACCGTGTAATTGTGGTTCGCAATCTTAAGTAAAACCAAATAGATTTCAATATGTATTATGTATATATATACAATTGCAATAGCCTAAGGTAGCACAGGGACGGTATACACAAAGTACATTTTGTAACAAAATAGAACTTGCATAGGCAACATAAAATATTCCTAAAAACTTTCATGTCAGCTCAATAAACCGATCTCAAGAGTCTAGATTTTTCAATTTGCCAAAGTGCAAAGCATTAATATGAAGATCTACAGTAAACCTTGATTTGTCTTCAATTTGTGCAAACACGACTTGTGATTTCGGTCTGACGTTGTCATGGAGTTAACGCTGTCACAACGTTCATGACTAATCAATCAGAGACGTTGTCGTTATATGGTTCCTAACTTCTTGAAGCCATGATCTCCACTGATGACACGGGAGCATGGTCGACTTATAACTTTAACGGTTTTATCAATGATTATATATATATCAAACTTGTTACACTTTTTTGTCATCCTGTGTAGAAACACTTAATATAAAGAATTCGTTTTAAATATCATTTGATATAGCAAATAATTAACGTATCTCAGTTACACGAATCAGAAGTTTTGTTATGCACAAAGATGCACCAAACATAATTTACATAATTATATTACATTATATGCACGGACATGTAGAGCATTTGTATTGTGTGACTACGAAGATGAAATTTGACTATTGATGTACGTGAAGAGGCTGTGAGTGTGGTAAATTATGACAGAATTAACTAGGTGTAATATGATACTATGGTATAGAAGTTTATATAAACTAGCGCAAAGAGTCACTAGATTTTGCTCGAAACTTGGTAACTTAACTCTTTTTTATGATGCGGAGATTTTTTAAACTTAGCTCCAAATTTAGATAATTTATAGTTATTTCATAATTATTTTAAAGGTACAAATTGTGGTTGCTGGATCTGCAATTGATGAACTCCTACAAACAATAAATGTTCCCAATTGGTAGTTAAATAATTCTTAAGTTTTAAGTGTTAACGTTAATTTACGACATCCATAAAAGCCTTGATACAATCGTACCCTACACAGGATGTTTTAAAACTGGTCGCAACTTTACAACTGAGGACACTTAAAATAAGCCTACGTTAGTCGTCAATTTATCAACTTGACAAGTGTGGCCTTTTTCAATCTCAAAATATCAAATGAAAAACATTACCGCGAACGTTTAATTCATAGTGTTTCAAACATGTCAAATAATCGGATATTTACACAAAAAAACCATAGAATATGCCTCAATCTACTTCAGTGAAAATGTGAATAATATAATAAAGGCAAAATAAGAAATAATAATAGGTACCAAAATGTCTTATAATAATATCGGATCTTCCATAACTGGACTAACAGTAACTGGCTTCACTTTAAAACAAGAACTAAGGTATAAGGTGACCATAAGTTACTTTAACGTTTTAATTGACTGTAAATTATTTTTAAAATAATGTCTTATCACATTCGAAACAGAACTGAAGTTGTATATTTGCTTCGTTGTTCGACCCGGTTTGGCTGTAAGCGGAGCTAAATCAGACGGCTCTTATTAACAAAAATAAACTTTGTCTGACTTCCACTTTTTTGTATTATGGCTTCAGGAACACGACACGGCAGTCGTACAGATGGCTGTAACAGATTCTAAAACATCCGACTCTGTGATTGGCACACCAGTACCCGTTGGTGAGCAAGTCACGGAGGTGACGGAAAACAACGAAACACACACCGGAAATTCACGAGTCATCTATGGAGTAGCCGATGTTCCACCATGGTACCTGTGCATTCTTCTGGGCTTTCAGGTAATAACACTGTAGTCTTAGATGTTATAATACTTGAAACAATACAAGACTGCTGATCATCTCGCCATAGGGAGGATCGACATAATTTCTAGAAAATTATTTAAAAAAAACATGTATTGCTCATGCACGTAAGTTTCCCACTGTTGAACTGTACTCAAGACTTAACTGCACAGTTAGTGGAACAATGAGAATAACCTCTGCCAATTTAAACCTTTTCACAACCATATAATCGATTCCACGAATTATAACTTCTGCAAAATCAAAATATTGTCAAAGCAAACATTATATTCCATCAACAACTGCTTTCCCCACCCGTTTATAAACAATTATTAGAATCTACATTACTTTTAACATAAAATGTTGTTGTTTTCTTGAAATATGTTCTCTCCTGTTGAAAATCCTTATTACATATCACACCGCCATTATCCATGTATATCATTTCTGTATATATTTAGTGCACTTGTCATTACTATGTAATCTGTGCTGAAAATAAAGGATATGTTCTGTTCTGTTCTGTAATTTCTTAATTTTGTATGGATGTGAATACAATTTTATTGGACGCAAGTTTACGTTATATTTCAGCATTATCTGACAGCATTTGGATCTACTATAACTGTACCACTAGTGTTATATAAATCATTCTGTATGGATGAAGATACGGTCGGACTTAGTGAACTCATCAGTACCATCTTCTTCGTCTCTGGTCTAGCTACAGTAATACAGACCACAGTCGGTACAAGGTAGGTAATACTTGAATGATTTGAATATCATACCAATAGGCAGCTGGGTGTCTGCTCGCTGTCTTGATTTATTTGATATAAGAGTGAAATTTGGATTGTCAGCTGGCTGTCGGTTTGCAGTTGCAAATTCGATCCTGTAGAACAAATTAAATTGACTGCTGACTGTAAGTGCGCAGTTTCCGATTCGAATCTCATGTAAGTTTCGTTTCGACCCTGACGAAACAACCATAAACAAGTCATTAACCAGGTCAGGCCTTATTATTAAGCATTTTCTCTGCATGGTTTGCACAAATATATACTGATAGTTCAATCAGTAAACATGGAAAGAAGCATTCATGTACTAACTAAATGACATTTCAAACAAACACATCTTATTCCAATACAACAAGTCAGTCATTTACATGGTTATTTCGAATAGACTACGGTTGTATTGACCTTTCTGCACTCAAGCCACCAGCAGATCAAATAAAGTGATCACCATCAACAACAACACATTCACTCAGCTTATTAGAGTATACCAATGCAGTGAGGTACATTGTATTGTCTTACATGGATCACAATGTACATGATATTCGGTATATTATTTTGCTAACTTGAACTTTACTTACAACACGTGAATGAAGCGCTAAGTGGTCTCGGGTGTATATCAATATTATGGTCACACGAGCTTTTTACAAACAGAATAAAATAGGCCAACGAACTCACACACTTTTATCTTTATGTTTATTTTCCCACAAAAATATCAAGTGCATTCAAGTAGATATTGACACAATGTTCTCAGTGTGTACATAAGAATAAAGTTCCAGCATAAATTGAAGCATGTAAAAGTTCTACTCGACCATTGATAGGTCGCCAGTCGGTTGCAACAGTGCCACCTACGACACAACAAGAACGTCACGCTCATCGTGACAAAGTTAATGACCACATTTGAAGAAATAAGTAGACTAACGAAACGCTTTTAAATTAATGATTTCGGAGAATGCATAATGGTCTCTCGGATAAAGCCTGGAGTTCCAATGACCCATATCAAGCGACTAGAACTATTTCTTACCACCAAGTAAATATAACTAATGTAGATAAAAAACAAAATTAACAATGACATAAAATCCAGTGGACCAGAAATACTTAATTCCTATTCGAACTTTCCAACGTTTGTAGCCATCCATACTATTGGTGCTAATTTCACTTATATTTAATTAAGTTTATGAATATTTATACGCATACCCGAGTATGTTAATTTTCACGCTAATTTATTCATACGACATATTCGTGTGCATATCATTTATGCCAATAACGTACTAGTCGTAAGCAACAAGAATGCATTATGATTTTCATATCTGATAATCACGAGAATCTAATAAATACACGGGTCATAACCAGAAACATACATTCCGGATGTTTCCATTTGTATGAATTAAAACGTTTTGGTAGGCCCCCATATGTAGAATAAAATCACAACATATGGACTGAGGAACCTTTCTTATGGTCGGTGGTGTGACTATATGCATATTTATGGCCATCAAGTGGTCTTTCTAAGAAAATGAGTTTGTGCAGCTTGTAAGACAAAATAAATAACTGAACAATCAATGTCGTAAGAGGGCTTTTATTAAAGCCATAACATAATAACACAATATAAAGTTGATAATAACACATTGTAAAACATATCTAGTATAAACAACTCATTAATATATAAGAAAGTAACAAATACAGAGTATCTAAAAATACTGCTACTCATAGAGTAG
Source organism: Spisula subtruncata (assembly GCA_963678985.1). Lineage (NCBI taxonomy): Eukaryota > Metazoa > Mollusca > Bivalvia > Venerida > Mactridae > Spisula > Spisula subtruncata. The sequence continues at coordinate 153,539 of OY787675.1, read as the reverse complement.
CCCCCAATCATATGTTTTTGTCTTATCTGGGACCTAAATATACGCAACATTGATCCAGTTATAGGAATTGAAGGTTGACGACCGTATATCAATGAATACATGAATGCCACGTTATCAGTAGAGAAATTGTTAATATAAACATAGTCACAGTAGAAACGTGATCGGTCAATGTTAGTTAATCATTTGTCTTACTAAACTAGACATGTCAGTAGATTCAGCACATACATGTACTAGTGGTGAGTGTATTAGCATCCTATTTGTCAACTTCAAACTGGATTATATTATCACTTTTGGAAAAACTTTGCTTATATCTGTCAACTGAACCAAACTAAATCTGGACTGTCACCTTCCGAACTAACTCTAGACTTCATTGGTGTTGTTTTGCATAATTACTTCGCGTGTTGCAGTGTCTGAAAAGTAGGCCTGCCAATGTAACACACATTCTTATCTTTGTGGCAATAATAAACAAATAGGAAATTAACCAACATCAAATGATAATCATCACGTGTGCTATTAAAATCAAGCAATAATGACAAGAAAATTATCAAGTAAGGATAGTGATGATTCTGACGTCTGTGATGAACTGCTAGGAGCGGAAGTCGCCAAACCTGCTGGTGTGAAAGGCGTGGTATATTATGGTGTTGATGAGGTACCACCATGGTATTGTTGTCTATTGTTGGGATTTCAACATTTCCTGACAGCACTTGGTGGTCAAATCTCATTACCGTTGATATTAGCTCCAGCACTGTGTATGGATCAGGATTTAGTAGGTCTAAGTTGGTTAACTGGAACATTTCTTATGGTCGGTGGTGTGGCCACATGTTTACAGTCAACGTTTGGTGTTAGGTAATTGTATGTTATATGTTACATCTTAAATAAAGTGGCTAAATCTTTGCCTTCCACCTTTGTCATCATTGACGTCATACAATACGTGCGTTGACGTCATTCAATGTGTATGTTGACGTCATGCACTGCGCTTGTTGACGTATTGCAATGTGTGTTCTGACGTCATTCATTGCGTTTTTTTGGCGTCATATGCATACAATTACATCGTAGCGGAGCACACTTAGAGGGTGCTTCAATATTCATTATTTAAATAAACGTAGCTACGGACTGCCCATTAAACTATTTAATGTTTGAAATGAAAGGTATCCAGTTATCAGTTATACTAAAACCGAGTTGGTTTTATTTTCAGACTACCAATCATACAAGGAGGAACATTCGCATTTCTAACACCAACATTTGCTATACTTGCTCTCCCCAAATGGTCGTGTCCATATACCATCGAAAGACAAAGTAAGTATGATCATCTTTTATTGGATTAAACAGCATACAGACCTGGTTCTTCTCCAGGTTTCAAAAATAACTATACATACACACGTATATCTCCCTAGTTTGATTGTCTGAATAATGTCGTATTCTTTAAACACGCTTGTTGTCCAAGTTAATTAAACAGTTTATGCGGATATTATCTTATCATGATTGCAAGAAAATATACATACATTTGATCAAATAGCTTATGCAAAAAAGTTGTATTCAAGCTTGATATGTTTCAGCGGATGAATTTCTGGTAAATAGTACCTTACCTGAACCTGGCAGCGATCTACATAGAGAAATGTGGCAATCGAGAATTAGAGAAGTAAGTTAGTAGCTTATGGTATGGAAGAGAATACTCTCAATGTGTCACTTAATGGAGGTACATGTATGGTCCCTTATAGGGTCAAATAGATGTATTGTTGTTGCCACCATTGCCGAGTGTTACAGTCGATCTGTGACTCAAACCCGGTAGTATACAAGCACAAACAGCTGATCGGACATCGATATAAAAGTAGACTTCCAACTTTATACTTCAATAGCAGTACTATAATACTACCTTGTTCCGTACAATATCATTGGCTCAAATACGCACTGATCATCAACTGCTTAGTTCACGGGGTTGTTGTGCCTCATTTGGTCGCCGTTTTTGGCATGGGTTTGTGCTGTTGTGTGGCCGTGCAGCGGGGCCTTGAGGAACTTTTTTTAGCCTTGGCTGCGTTTCATTTGGTCTCACGCAATAACCGATATTCTCTAATTTCTTTGTGAAATTGGGTCATCCTGCATTTTTTTCGGCGTGGGAATGGATTTTTAATTGTCTCATGTAGAGCTCGAATAATGTTGAACAATGTATAAATTTTCAACTTCTCGTATTATATATTATACATGTATTTCAGATACAAGGTGCTATAATGGTTGCTTCCTTATTTCAAGTGGTGATTGGATTCAGCGGCATGATGGGAGTTATACTGAAGTTTATAGGTCCGCTAGCCATTACACCAACTATCACACTGATAGGTTTAGCTTTATTCAAGGAGGCTGCAGAGAAAGCATCGGCACAGTGGTACATAGCACTCATGTAAGTTATACATATTGGGCACAGTGGTATATAGTTTAAACAATATTTATTTCCATAATTATGCATTTTTTGTTGCATAGACAGATTTTTCAAGATAAGAGGTACATATACAATAATAAGTAACAGGTAGTTTTATGGTACATTTGGGTAGAAATTTGATTTGTAAACAAGTCTTATATAAGACTTATGTTCATACATTTCCGAGGTTCACCCAGTGGTATATAGCACTTATGTAAGTTATATACATGTAAGGTACAGTGGTATATAGCACTTATGTAAGTTATATACATGTAAGGTACAGTGGTATATAGCACTTATGTAAGTTATATACATGTAAGGCACAGTGGTATATAGCACTCATGTAAGTTATACATATAGGGCACAGTGGTATATAACACTCATGTAAGTTATACATATAGGGCACAGTGGTATATAACACTCATGTAAGTTATACATATAGGGCACAGTGGTATATAACACTCATGTAAGTTATACATATAGGGCACAGTGGTATATAACACTCATGTAAGTTATACATATAGGGCACAGTGGTATATAACACTCATGTAAGTTATACATATAGGGCACAGTGGTATATAACACTCATGTAAGTTATACATATAAGATACAGTGGTATATAACACTCATGTAAGTTATACATATAGGGCACAGTGGTATATAACACTCATGTAAGTTATACATATAAGATACAGTGGTATATAACACTCATGTAAGTTATACATGTAAGGCACAGTGGTATATAACACTCATGTAAGTTATACATGTAAGACACAGTGGTATATAACACTCATGTAAGTTATACATGTAAGACACAGTGGTATATAACACTCATGTAAGTTATACATATAAGATACAGTGGTATATAACACTCATGTAAGTTATACATGTAAGACACAGTGGTATATAGCACTCATGTAAGTTATACATGTAAGACACAGTGGTATATAACACTCATGTAAGTTATACATGTAAGACACAGTGGTATATAACACTCATGTAAGTTATACATGTAAGACACAGTGGTATATAGCACTCATGTAAGTTATACATGTAAGACACAGTGGTATATAACACTCATGTAAGTTATATACATGTAAGACACAGTGGTATATAACACTCATGTAAGTTATACAATGTACATGCAAGTTATACATATAGGGCACAGTGGTACATAACACTCATGTAAGTTACACATGTAAGTTATACATATAGGGCACAGTGGTACATAGCACTCATGTAAGTTATACATGCTAGTTATACATATAGGCACAGTGGTACATTGCACTCATGTAAGTTATACATAAAGGCACAGTGGTATAAAGCACCCTTTATACATCTGCCCAATGCCAACCAATTATGTAATAGATACAGTACTAGTTTTCGTTCAGTAGCCGAGGATAATTTGTTGTTCGTCCTTCCGAAACTGTACAATAACACTTGTAAGAAGACACTTTTGTGCGATAACAAGTTCTGTATCTGACTTATACTCCGACAAAAAGCAAAATGATCTCCAGAGAGACAATGGTTACCCAAAAGTTCCTTGCACAATCCATGAACAGAGCATCGTTCGCAGCATAGAAAATATAGTTCTAATGTACAAATATGATTGGCCTATAATATACCTAGCTAGGGATTAACTTAACTGTTCAAAAATGTCCATTCATAGGTTTAATTAGCTTGTGATTAAAATTCACAACTGTCAATGTGTTTTTATACACCTTATAAGTGCTTATAATACACTTGCATCTAGTTTTCTCCATTCATTGATAAAGGACTTAGTGCACAAAGGTAGAATTTGTGCATCTTATTTCCACAGTTGTCATATTTCTAAGAAAATATTGGTATTGTTTTATTTCTAATACACAAAACAAGGTTATATTCATATTACCCATGTTGGCGCTCACAGTCGTATTAATATATAGAATAAAGTTCACCTGATAGACAATTATAGTAACTATTTGTATTCTGTATATATTCAGGTTTCTTGTACATGTAATTATTTGCACAATGCATTTTTACAGCTAAATCTTAAATTCGCTTAAATTGTTACAAATACTTTAAATACACTGTCAATGCACTGCTTTTCTTGGGAATAATAAGAAAATAAAGTTTGCTTGGTATGAATATTCTGTAACTTTGCTATAATTAATTTCTACTTTTTAGGTCATTACAAGAATGTAAATTTTGCTCCCCATTTTGCAGTTTACAAAACAATAAGCAATTTCTCTAAAATTGGTTCAGGCCTAAAGTAATCAAGAATATTGGAATTCATGGTTAAGTTATCTACACTATTGATTAGAGTAAAACGCCACAAATTAGATGGTTTTACTGAAGTGCAGGCTAATATTGCAATTTGCACTATCATTGGGTGGATTTACAATTTTCTGGCTACATGTTTTTGACGAGTAAAAATAAGTTAATTTCAATGTGACAAAATTTGTGGATTTGGTGAAAAAGACCATTTCATGGGAAGTTCAACGTAATTTAAAGGATTTTCGTGGTTGAAATCATCCTCAAAATTCACGAAATTATATCCCCCCCCTTTAATATTATTGATTTTACAGTATGTCATTTATTTAACAGTTCATGTAGTTATAAGCGGATTTGTCATGATTGACCAATTATTTTCTGAGTAAATGTTTTGTACAAACAACTTATTTACAACTCAAAAAGTGTGCACTTACGAAAATAATGTACACTTTATGAATGGAGTCACAGGGCGTATCGGAGTATAACTTATGTTGCACTGTTATGTTGAACTGATATGTGGAACTAGTCATCCTTCTTGTTAATGGAGGCATATTGCAAAGTTTGGATCTAGTTATATGTTTATGCCCAACCTACGAACGTTTTGTATTAAAAATCAAGTATCGATACGATAGGTCATTTTAAAGGAGAAAAATGAAATCTTATACTAATTGTAACAATCGAGCAAAATACATTTCAAGAAATTGAACTTATCAGAGTCGAAACTATTTGCTTTATAAAAGTGCTATTAAAGTCTCCATATTTGTGTTATGTATATTTTATGATATGTGGTATTATATTTATCATGCAACTACCATGGTAACTGCCTGATAACGAGCTTTATAATATTTCCTGAACGAGTTTAATATAAATATATCAATTGACAGCGAGTGATAGATTCTTTATATCATATAACACTAAAAACGCAAAATACGCATTGATATATTGAAAAAAAAACCAATGGTTTATACTACACGTGGTACGTATAACTTTATACGTACTGGCTATACTAACCCGGATACAAGGAAAGTCATGTGATATATTGTTTATTCATTCACAGGACGATGAGTCTGATTGCGATATTCTCACAGTATATGAGGAACGTCAACGTACCATGTTTTACAGCCAAGAGAGGTCAAGGTTGCTCGGTCGTAAAAACACCAATATTCAGTTTGTTTCCTGTAAGTATGTTTAGAATACACGGTGTCTGTTATTATAGTCAAGGTTGCTCGGTCGTCAAAACACCAATATTCAATTTGTTTCCTGTAAGTATGTTTAGAATACACGGTGTCTGTTATTATAGTCAAGGTTGCTCGGTCGTCAAAACACCAATATTCAATTTGTTTCCTGTAAGTATGTTTAGAATACACGGTGTCTGTTATTATAGTCAAGGTTGCTCGGTCGTAAAAACACCAATATTCAGTTTGTTTCCTGCAAGTATGTTTAGAATACACGGTGTCTGTTATTATAGTCAAGGTTGCTCGGTCGTTAAAACACCAATATTCAGTCTGTTTCCTGTAAGTATGTTTAGAATACACGGTGTCTGTTATTATAGTCAAGGTTGCTCGGTCGTTAAAACACCTATATTCAGTCTGTTGCCAGTAAGTGTGTTTAGAATACCCGGTGTCTGTTATTATATTAGCGAGTTATCTGATATATAGCATCCGGCATAAGTTGTATTTGCAGATCAGAATTTCATAACCAAGTCTCGAAAAAACTCGAGCCAGGTCATCTCATATTTTATGCATTTCTGTCAATGTACTTGAATGTGTGTTTAGTTTTTTACCAATGAGGAATCATTACATACCATTTCTATGTTCTGTGATTTTGTATAATCTAATTGTTTACAGGTATTGTTGGCTATGATTGTGTCTTGGGTTGTTTGTGTAATATTGACAGTATCCGGAGCCTTACCAGACAAACCAGGAGATTGGGGTTACTTCGCTCGTACAGATATAAAGACAGACGTGTTATACAAGTCGGACTGGTTTAGATTTCCCTGGCCAGGTAGTAGTCATACATTATACACATGTATGTTAATGTATTTCAACATCACCCAGTTAAACGTTTGACTTTCACTTGACTTTATTTCTGTGTAACCATTCAAGTTAGGATTCATCCACCAAATTCGATAAAACTAGTCAGGTCCTCCAGTAAAATTAATTTATTTTCCAGTTATTGGTTTATTATGAGGACTCATCAAACAGACTGACCAACTAATGGCTGCGTAAGATTGATCATGTATTGAAACAAAGATCGAAAGTGCAAGCTGATATATGCTTTTTTGTAATTCACCTAAAATTTTAAGGTTATTACATTCAAAACAAAACTCTTAGCAATGGCACGTTATACAGGACTGTTAATATTAGTATTGTAATAAGCACTCGCACATGATGTTGTATATTTACAGGTCAGTGGGGAATGCCGACAGTGAGTACAGCTGCAGTATTTGGAATGCTTGCCGGTGTATTATCATCTATGATTGAATCAGTCGGTGATTATTACGCATGCGCGAGATTAGCCGGTGCACCTCCTCCACCAGTACACGCTGTCAACAGAGGTATGTGTGTGCAAAATTTAATAAGCTTTAAAACATTATATATATACAACTAAACGAATTTCTAATTGGCCACCCAATGAAATATTATATCATGCGAAATATTCAGTCAATATTTCTAAAAGTGTGGTCATTATCATTCCATGCACTTATCTATCGATTTCAAGAAATAAATTACGCATGTATGTATTAAATCATCCATGCGGAACAGTTAGTGCAAAATGGCTTACGTGCACGTGGTTCACGTGCCCGAGATGTTTGATTTTTGAAATTAGTCAAAATGTATTCTCTGTCGATTGGCTTAATGACAGGTATTAATACTGACGAAAATAAGTAATACGGGGCGCGCTGAGGCCGTTAGAATGACGAGTACCAGCACCAAAATCCAGACATGTACGTCAAAACGTCTTTTTGTAAAAAGCGATATTTATAATAACGTGGGGTTTAGCTCGAATTACTGCGAGAAACATATTTTCCATCAATAAAATTGGACAGTATCGGGGTTTCGATTATTTGTATTCTTCTTAAAGCATTATTTTTAAAACTAATTTATAAAAACACGTGGCCAATCAGAAATTCGTTCAATGTATGCATGCATCTGACGTCATGAGCGCGTTCCAATTGGCTTATTTTCACAAATTATAGCGTTTAAAGAAAAGTCGATCTACAGGGAACAGATTTATACCAAATACGATGTATATTACCAAATTGATATAATTTATCAGATTATATAATATTTTTTTAGGGTGGCCAATTAGAAATTCGTTTAAGTGTATAAGCAAATATTTAACTCTTTATAGAATACTTTTGAATATGTCCTCCCCTTGAATAAGTCATACTTTTGAATAATACCGCTTTTTGAATGAATCATAATTTTGAATAATACCTCTTTTTGAATGAATCATAATTTTGAATAATACCTCTTTTTGAATGAATCATAATTTTGAATAATACCTCTTTTTGAATGGATCATAATTTTGAATAATGCCTCTTTTTGAATGAATCATAATTTTGAATAATACCGCCTTTTGAATAAGTCATAATTTGAATAAGCCATCATTTTGAATAAGTCCACCTTTTGAATAAGTCATAACTTTGAATAGGTCAGAATTTTGAATAAGTTCCAATTTTGAATACACGTGTAAGTCCTATTTTTCTAATAAGTTCTCCTTTAGAATAAGTCATAATTTTCAATATAGACCTCCTTTTAAATAAATCCTCCTTTTGAATAAGTCATAATTTTCAATATAGACCTCCTTTTCAATAAGTCCTCCTTTTTAATAAGTCATAATTTTGAATAAGTCCTCCTTTTGAATAAATCATAATTTTGAATAAGTCCTCCGTTTGAATAAGTCATAATTTGGAATAAGTTCTAATTTGGAATAAGTCTCCCATTTGAAAAGGCCATAATTTTGAAAAAGTTCTAATTTTGAATACAGGTGTAAGTCCTTATTTTGAATAATAAAATAGAAATGTGTCGTATTTTATTAATGATATACATGTACAGGTATTTGTATATTGTTGAGCAGGTATTGGTGTGGAGGGATTGTGTTGTATTCTGGCAGGAGCATGGGGTTCAGGAAATGGTACTACCTCATATAGTGAGAATGTCGGTGCTATAGGTATCACTAAAGTAAGTAGGTTTGATGTTTCACTAATATATCGTACACTATATAAATATAGCTGTCATATCCATCGTATATTCGAATGGAATACGCATCGTATTAACCGTGTTTGAAAACTTTTAAATAAATTGTGTGCAAAGGTTTCCTATAAAACGACTTCTGAACAATTTAAATTTTACATGTATTGAATTGATATGAGTACATTTATACAATAAATTAAGACGTTTACAAGAATAATGTAGACCAATAATGATACAACACTAAACATAGTATACTGATTACTAGATACATACTGTGCCGGTGTGGTGCGAGTAATGCCTTTTTTCCACTGAATATACTCTCAATGTCATATTTGCAATGTGTTGGCTAGACTTTACCCTATTCCTAACCCAATTGGATGCCAGGTGTGTCGGGTAACATTGTCGAAATATGGATGATTAAGATGTCAATGATATATAGTTATCATATTGATGTGATTGGTTAACGTTGTATTGTTATAGGTTGGGAGTCGGGTTGTTGTACAGACTGGAGGAATACTCATGATTCTGTTAGCGTGTTTTGGTAAATTCGGAGCTTTATTTGTCACTATACCAGATCCGGTTGTCGGTGGCATGTTTATGATCATGTTTGGTGAGTGTTAGACTTTATTCTCACAGTGTAAGACTTCATTCTCACAGTGTTAACTGTCTGAAAATAGTTTTATGATTGTAATGATTATAATACATGTATACTCATACTATATTACCGATTATTAGTGCATCGCAAAGCTGCAGCTTTCTAGCAATCAGTGTTTGTTAGCAACGTAATTGACTTATGACTAAATAATGTACCTAAAATAAGTAAACAATTCGACTTGTTGCTACCTATATAAAAAAAACCTTAAAATAGTGGCAAACATTAAAGGTACCAATATTGACGATGCCAACATATTTCCAAGTATGGTAGATTGAAATATAATGATATGTGATACGTTACATATTTTCAGGAATGATTACTGCAGTCGGTTTATCTAACCTACAATATGTGGATTTGAACTCACCAAGAAATATTTTCATTCTTGGTGTCGCGATGTTCTCAGGTCTAAGTTTTCCAAAATGGATTGCTAATACTCCAGGTGCTATTAACACGGGTATGATATGATTTATTCTTTTGTAAAATATGTATTCCTCTGATTAATAAAGAAGGCTTCTGGATCAAAGAGAAGTCCTGGTTTGTACACGTCATTGTGGACTGTAATACCAAATAAGGTTGGTATAGGTTTGCACCGGTGTTTATATTTCTTTCTATACTGTTCTTCAATAAACACGACATGGACTTCCTCGTTTATTACATGAGAAAATGAAAAATAAATTTACCTTGAAAAGAATTCGTTACCTAGTGAGACATGGTACTCCTGTTTGCATTAATCGAGTATGTGTATTTGTATATTCGACTTGTATCTCCAGGTAGTGCAATGCATTGTGAGATTATATTAATGCATGTTATATGATATTATATCTTCAGGTAGTGCAATGCATTGTAATAGTATATTAATACATGTTATATGATATTGTGTCTCCATGTAGTGCAATGCATTGTGAGATTATTTGAATACGTGTTGTTTGATATTGTATCTTCAGGTAGTGATATAGCCGATCAAATCATTTCTGTTCTACTTGGAACTAGCATGTTCGTTGGTGGATTTATAGGATTCGTGCTGGACAATACGATTCCAGGTTAGTGTTCTATTATTGAAAGCTTATACCATTTCAGGTTGGTGTTCTATCTTATATAGACACTACTATTTCAGTCAGTGTTCTTTCTTACATAGGCAGTACAATGTCAGGTTAGGGCTCTATCTTATATAGACAATACTTTTCCAGGTTGGTGCTCTAGTTATTGAACCGGGAATATATTAAGTCTATCCCAAAACCAAAAACTATGACCTAACAAGTCATTCTTTAATCCACCAATACATAATAAGCAAACAAATTGTGACCTCTAATAACTGAAAGTTTTTCCAAGATGCAACTTTAAACGTTAAGCGAATGTAAACACGAAAGTTGGGTCAGAAGCAGTATCCAACAGAAACAACAGGGCGTGAAAAAACACATTAACCGAAAAAGGTACATACAATCCCAACGTAACTAAAAAGGTATAGACGACGCCAAATATAACTAAAAGGGTACAAACAATGCCAAACGTCACTTAAAAGGTATAGACGACGCCAAATGTTACTAAAAGGGTACAAACAATGCCAAACGTCACTTAAAAGGTATAGACGACGCCAAATATTACTAAAAGGGTACAAACAATGCCAAACGTCACTTAAAAGGTATAGACGACACCAAATGTTACTAAAAGGGTACAAACAATGCCAAACGTCACTTAAAAGGTATAGACGACGCCAAATGTTACTAAAAGGGTACAAACAATGCCAAACGACTTAAAAGGTACATACAATGATAAACGTTACTAAAAAGACAAAGACAATGCTAAACGATACTTAATTAAAAGGAACATACAATACCAAACGTTACTAAAAGGCATAGACAATACCAATAGTTACTTAAAAGGCACGTACAATGCCAAACGTTACTTAAAAGGCAAAGACAATGCCAAACATTACTTAAAAAGCACATACAATGCTAAACGTTATTTAAAAGGAGTAGACAATGCCAAACGTTACTAAAAAGGCAAAGACAATGCCCAACATTACTTAAAAGGCACATACAATGCTAAACGTTACTTAAAAGGCAAAGACAATGCCCAACATTACTTAAAAAAGCACATACGATGTCGAACTTTTAAAAAAAATAATGCTAAACGTTACTAAAAAGGCAAAGAAAATGCCCAATATTACCTAAAGGCACATACAATGTCGAACATTTTTAAAAAGGCAAAGACAATGCTAAACATTACTAAAAAGGCAAAGAAAATGCCTAAAATTACTTAAAAAGCACATACGATGTCGAACGTTATTAAAAGGCAAAGGCAATGCCAAGCGTTATTAAAAAGGCACACACAAAGCCCAACGAAAGTACAAAAAAAACCTGAATGTTACACTTGTTTATTCTATTTTTAGGAACTCCCGAAGAACGTGGAATTAACAAATGGCGGGCGTATGAAGACACTTCCGGTGATGAAACTTCCGGTTCCAAAAACGTGTTCAAAATTTATGATCTGCCTTATATACAAACATATTTAGATAGATTTACGATTTTCAGATACTTGCCATTCTGTCCAAGATTTTCTTGGAAATCTCGGAAGAGTGGAAAGGGGACTGATGATCCAGAAAACGGCAAGGTAGTCAGTTCAGATGATATACAAGTGAAGGATCTATCAAAGGAAAAAGGGAAAGAATATCAATCAAGTTTAGATAGTAAAATGTAATTTTACAATTTGATATGTTTGTGATGTCACATGTGTAGTGTTGTTATGACACCATTTGCCGAAATGGTGAAATAGCATAATTTGTCGAAACGGTGAAATTTCACAATTAACCAGATCGTCGAATATCCGACATGTTGAGATTCGATAATGAATTCCCGAACATGTTGCCACAATTCTGAGTGAGGATCAATACTGGTGAAATGTTTTAATCTGATTATTTGCTTAAGTATTAAAGATTTTGGCCAAGATATGGAGGTACACAATGTATCAGTACTGTTCAAATGTTGCAATTTGATGATTTGCTGGTAGGTGTGTGTATCACTTACACCATTGTTGATATTTGTTGGTTTAGGTGTAAGATCGAATTTTATTTCTACCACTGATCACAATAATCAAAATTTGTACGAGTGTAGTAGCGTTATTGTAATGTTGATATATTTGTTTTAAATGGTTTAGGTCAACCTATCTTAAAAAGGGCTCCTCCATTATTTAACCCAATGCCCTAGTTGTAGACCTCGGAAGACCAAGCCAAATACCAGTAGTACCTCTAGTGACCAAACAAGTCAATCTATTGAAAGCAATATCAAACGTCCTCGTTATCTTGGATCATCCCTCGTAAAAGCTTAAAACATTCCAGTATAAACGGCATTGGAGCCAGAAATAAACAAAAATACGAAACTAAGGACAGATGCAACATTCAACAGGGAAGGTTTGGACACGTCAAGGAACAGACAATGTCAAACCAAAATACCTAAAACAAGCCCCCTTGATATCACACCATATAAAGTATCTGAGAACGATCAGAATACACCAAATTGGTCCATTGCTTTGAAAAGTTCTGCCCCGTTCACCAATGTTTGTCCCCCCCCCCCCCTAACAATGTTCAGGACGAGCATATGCCTATAAATTGACATTCCAATGAATGACTTGTAGTATCTATGAAAATATATATTCATGATGTACGCTGAATATAGAATTTGTAGGCCACCATTCTCATTTTACCTTAAACGTTTATTTGTTTAAGGAACGTTTTGATGCTGAGACTGTTGTAATTATAATTACCTATCTTATTTTATATGTTATTATGTATTACCCTCATTTTAATTCTATGTGACCTAAACCAATTAATACTGTTTTATTAACAGCCTAATCATGTTGTTGTACAGTACATGTATATGATCCACGATTGGTTTAATAAAATGGACTTATTCTTATCCTTATATTTACTTTGTTATCCCCCCCCCCCCCGTTTTTACTCTTGTAGTTTGCAGGGGAAGAAAATGTTAAAGTTAGGAGTTTAGTTTATTCTTATCCAAATTATTGAAGCATAAGCAAATGTGTTGTTTTTTACCAAAACTGTAGGTGTTTATAAGTATGGTGTTGGAGCGTTTACAAAAGATTCACTGGTGGTTATTTTTGGTAAATGTTGACGATTACTTAACCTTAAATGACAAATTTTTAATAACGTGTGTAACCGCCACGTGCCCGGATGACAGCCTCAACCCTTCTCCTCATACTACCAGTAAGGCGTCTAATGCGATTTTGAGATAAATTTTGCCATTCTTGGTGCAGAGCTTGTTCCAGTTGTTGCAGGTTGACTATAGGTGGGTCCAAATTCTGTATTTTCCGGCCCAGGATCTCCCACACGTGTTCCAGTGGGTTTAAATCAGGACTCATTGCAGGCCAGGAAATGGTGGTGATGGCATTCCGTTGCAAAAACTGTGTTACAGCATGGGCTCGGTGCGGTCTGGCATTATCGTCCATGTAAACAGGTCGGGAAGCCAATGGATGATTATCAAAATGGTCCACGACGACTGGATGTAGGATGTCTCATACATAAGTATCACCTGTCAAATTTCCTTGGACAGTTACAATGTCCAACTTACAGTCATGGGACAAGCAACCCCATATCATAACTGATCCACCACCAAAGGGAACCGTAGAAAGAATGTTTCTTGGTGTGTAGGCTGTATTTCGTTGCCTCCACACTCGAATGCGCCCGTCTATGACGTGCATAAGGAACCTGCTTTCATCTGACCAATGGATCTTTCTCCATGATCTCAGGTTCCAACCACGCCTTGATAAGCACCATGTCAGACGGTTCCTGCGAGGAACAGGTGTCAACAAGGGACGTTTTATTACCCTTCTCGACTTTAAACCTGCAGATCTGAGCCGATTGCGCAGAGTTCGTGACGACAAATGCCTGTGCGGCAACCAGTTTCGCTTTAGATAGGTGCTTGTTGCAAACGGAAAACGTCTAACGAGACGTAAAAGAATTCGGTCCGCGCGTGCCGTTGTTACATATGGGTGTCCAGATCTTGGACGGTCCCTTACGCCATGCGTCTGCCGATACTTCTGAGCTAGTCTGCTAATGACAGAGTGATTATAGCCAAGCTGACGACCAACATGCACTGTAGGACATGCCAGCATTAATCATGCCTATTATCTGCCAACTGTCGCCATCCGATAATCTTCTCCTAACCATTTTGTTGACAAGAGGTCAAAATAATGACAATATGTTAGAACAAAATCAAATTTTGTATAGCTAGTTTGTGATAGAGAAAAACCGTGTTTTTTAAAGATTTCTGAAAATCTATTTATCAGATTTTGGTAAAAAATTACACACTTCTACAATAACTTCCTACCTACTCCCATTTTGAATTGCATAATTTTTAGTTACCAATTTAAAGACATTTATTCTTTATTACATATTGAAATTACATGCGTATTTGCAGTTTAACGCAGGGAGGTAATCTGGTATTCCATTGATGATTTACTATAAATTATTTAACCGTTACAATCCGTGATCGGCGAGATTAAGATTGCTGTTATAAAGACAAGACTTAGGAGGCCCTTGTGATTCGGGCTATTTAGGTGTGTCACCTATAAACAATGTACAGCAATAAAATGTACTTCGTCATATTTACAGACGGGCCTCACATGTGCTAAATCAAGTAGGTTACAAATACGCAAATATACCGTTAGGAGTATCACATGACCGTAAAATTGGCTGTTGCAAGTATCAAGTCTTCTAACTTGATATTTCATACAAAACTACAAATATGTTACATAGAACTTATGAACAAAAGTTTTTTAGCTGAATTCCGATGTTGCTTAAATTTCAGTGTGTATTAGGTAGATATATTTCATTTATTCGTGCAAAATTTCATACATGTAGGTTTCGTAATTACAGAGAAATGTTTAAAAAACACGATTTTTTTCTATCGCAAACTAGCTATACATGCACGTACTTTGCGTTAATTGAAAGTGTAGTTTAACAATTCACGAATATATTGTCGAAATAGTGAAGTACACGAGCTTTCCGTGCGCGGAACTCTATCGGATATACACATGACTAGTACGGAAGGTTGTTCTTACCATTGCTCAAATAAAATTTAAAATTTCAGTTGTGGTCATGTCAAATTCGAGGCAAAATGCCGGATGTGCTTAACTTATTTCCAGGTGTATATACTATAAGTTAGAATCTACATAAAATTATATAAAGGTTTTATTGAGGCCTTATTCCATCAATCTAACCTAACCGAAATCTTCATCATCTACAACAATATCTATTATCTGAGTTTCATTGACATCACTTCTTGCTCCCTTCAACATTTCGCTGGCTTAGAATAAGAAGGTCGTAACTACTACTTACGACCTTTTAAGATTCATACAAATTTAAAAAATAAGTATCACAAGGCGCTTCTTATAAGCCTATTTTCATAAAAATTGGAACTTGTCATGTTGACCAAAAAGAAGTTTAAACCGCTTGTTTTACCATGTGTAAAGAGTAACTATCGGACAGTATTTTCTCGTTTTCTCAAAATATCGATTTTGTAGTTACGACCTTCTCATTCTATGGTCGGATCTTGATAAATTGGGAGTCGTATGCTGGGTTAACTTTTCGACTAATCGTAACGTTAGATTTCATTAATTTTACAAAGCTGATTCGTGTAGTATACTTTAAAATATTTCATCATTATTATTAACATTATAAAGGATCCGCATGAAAAGAATAATTAAACATATAATAATATTTTTGACAAAGGGAAGTAATAATTAGTTTCGTTCTTAGATCTTAATTATTACTTCCCTTTATCAAAAATATTGTTATATGTTTAATTTTTCTTTTCATGCTGATCATTTATAATGTTAATGTAAATGATGAAATATTTAAACTTTACTACATCAACCAGCTTTGTCAACTTATTGAAATCTAACGTTACGATTAGTCAAAAAGTAATCCCCAGCATACGAGGGGTGTTCAATATATTCAAGAACAATATAATTGCCGGATCTTGTAGATAGATCTACACTTGACCGAATTGGTAATTGGTCACCCTATAAAATATGATGATTTGCCTAATATCTAATCAATACATAAAAGTTGTGCTATTTTTTCATTACACCCGTAGATCTATCGATTCACATTAGTCCGGCAGAACTTGCAAGGGACCGTGCAATATATTCTATACAAAATGTTTTTGCATTTTCTTGTTCTCTGGACCATACCATATCAGAATCCGAGTGATGCCACCTTGTCATCATTGAGCAATTCTCAGAATGAGGCCCCACAGGGGGTATATGAATGGTCATGAATTAATCAGTATAAATACATTATTATTTTATCAAATGTACAGAAAGACACAATAAATGCAGTTTATAGTATGCCAAAGTATGTGTTTATTCCATTTATAAACATTTGTAACAGTAAATTGTGAAAATGAGGCCCCATTCGTGATTTACACATAAAACGAGGCCCGCTTTTAGACAAACAAATGCATTTCATTAGTAAATGATGCATGTTAAACAAATATTCATTATATATATTATTCGAATTGAATTCAGTGGCATTGGTAAGTACGAACATAGCTAAATATTTAAATGAGACCATGTCATCATTAAGCAAGTGAGGCCCCATACGGGTACATTAGTTTTTTTATCAACATAATTAGCTTAAACACATATAAGTTATTATATTCACTCGGATGTAACACAAAACAACTGAAATAAAGTTCATGTTGTATTAAGTATTGCGTTGCAAAACACCCTAAATGTTGTTTATATTTTGCAAATAATGAGTGTATACAACTAATAACATTTGTAATAGTAAATTGTGACAAAGAGGCCCCACTTTGGAAGACCCATTATTAGACTAACGAAAGAGTTTAGTAAATGATGGTCAGAATTTTTATTTGAATATATTTTATATTGAATTGAGTGGCATTGGCAAGTACAACCACGAATCAACAATTTGATTAATATAATTGAGGCCCTGCCAGGGATAAATTTAAATGTACGAACTTGTCCAAATTATTCGTAATTAGGTCAAGTTATTTCACTAAACCTTACGGAATGTAACTTAAACCATAACTATTATTGTTCAAAAAGTGTTATTCAAATGTTCATGCACTACATTTTAAAAAAGATAAATGAGGCAATGAAGAAGACTGTGAAAAAGTGAAAAAAAAGATAAATATGCAATGTTCAGTCAAACAAAATTATACAAAAATGCATTAAATATTGGACTTAATTAATATTATAATCAAATTTGAGTAAATTGTTTATTTTCCATTATGCCACTAAATTATAGATTGGAAATGAAATGATTAATTAAGGCCCGTTATGGGTCGTTAAACTCTTATATTTATCTTCTACATACTATGTTATACCTTGATATTACCACTATGAGATACTCGTCATCGTACCTATCAATATGTTTAAGAGGATCTCCGAAAGGGGAATGGTGCAGAATGAATCCGGATCCCCGGAAATAGACTTTAGCCTGATTTTCGATTTAAACCAATAACGATGACTGACATGTACCCTAGATCATTTGATAAAACGAGCATCTCCTATGTGGGAATTCAGACCAAATGTTTGGTCCTATGGTGTGGAATTATGCCTCCAAAAAAGAAAAAAACACAATGTATAATAACCCTTGGTCTTGGGAAAAATATTAAAAGGTGCATCAGCATCAGTGACTCTATGCCGCACCCGGTATTACCCCTATAACAATATAGCTCAGTAATTCTGTACACAAGGGTACTCATACAGACATTTCAAACCGATTGAGTTCTCACCAAAATGTAGAACACCCCTATGAAGTATTCACCGCCATCAAGTTTCACCATTTCAACGCAATATCAATCATAATATGGTACATGTATAGTCAAGCTCTGTTGGTTACATATCAGGATCGACTGTGATCATTCCGGTCCCTCATGGGTACATGCGACACTCAAAGGTAAAGGGAAATCTTCATTAAAGAGTAAAACTATCCAATGCCCTAAAGTGTACTTCCTACCACCATTTGGTGTAATAACAGGCTTAACTGGGTACTTGGTCCTTCAGATCCTCCATCAACGAGTTATGCCATGCCAACTATGATTATGACGTTCTCACTTTACTAGTAACCAAATAAATCTACACCCATCCCCATTTAGTGCTGACCACCACCTAGTATTGCAACTATTGAATACCTAAAAGGCTACATGCAATACAAACTTTATGAGTTTATATTTCGGGGATAAAGAGTAAGCTATTATTTTATGACATGGATTGGTTGGTGGTAGTACGTGCCTCTTAGTACCTGTTTATGCCTCCCTTATAATGCTCTGCGAGGCTGTGAGAAACCCAAAGCGATCGGAATCACATCAGGCAGTGGCCATCAATACATATAGAGCCAGTAAAGACCCTGTCGCACAGTGGCGAGTTCGGGCTTCGAGTTCTGTACGAGTTATGGCGAGTCATAACTTTTAATGTGCGCGAGTTGGTCCAAGACGGTCTTCAGGGCGACATTTGTTCGAGTTCTCTTCGACATTTACACGGCATGAGTACAATAATGCATGTAACACGAGTTTAACCGAGATATATACGATATGTGCACGACATCTGTTCGACAATCGGAGACATGTTCTCTAGATTTACACGAGTATCGACGAGTTTGTACGAGGGTGATAACCTATGGTGTCGGTTGATCTCGCCGCATGTCGTGCAGATATCGAAGACAAGTCTCTCCAACTCTCCGCAAACTCGCGTTATGTCGCAGAACGACTTATTTCGGCGACATGCTTACGACAAGGAGCGACATGTCAACGTGATGTGTGCGACAGTGCGCGAGATTGGTATTGCAGTTCCTCGCCATATGTACGAAAAGTAAAGTTCGGCAAGAAACTGCGAGAATTTTAAACAGTTTAATAATCTCACCAAACACTGGCGAGTACTGGCGACATTGGAAGACTTCTCAGCGACATACGTACGATGTTTACGCGACACTGGACAAGTTGTGGCGAGTTACAACTCGTGACAACTCGTAGCATGAACTCGCCACTGTGTGACAGGGTCTTAGTGATTTGTTTGGTAGGGGTTAATATCCGCAAAGTTACAAAAATGTCTGTGGAAAGGCTGTTTGTGATGGTGATAGAAATACTGTTTAGAAGATAAACACCACTGGCATTGATGTTAGAGTAATTTGTATGAAGCAGTTCATACAAAATGATACTTCCTATGCAGTTAGATAACACATGTCTGAATTAATTATTCCTAATCAAACAATAAGTTACTTGTGTTAGCTTATATGCACGCACAATGCTGTTAGTAGCAGTTTATACAAAACTCTGTGTTATATAAGGTCCAATGTTTCATATAATGAAATGGGTTGTTAATTGGTCAAACATCATCAGAACTCAGTATTACACTTCCAACAAGCGATTTGTAATTGTTCATTTTTGCACACCGGTAGTGTGTTCTACTGTTTTACTTTAGGATTGCCTTCTCTGTCTGATTTATATAACCATTTGATTGAATACTACATGTGTAGTAATCACTCACAGAGACACATGTCCCCGTTTTTCTATTTCCAAATGTGGTGTTTTATCTTATCTTAAATTGTTTATACGTTATTCACAGTTCAATTTACCCTTACAAAAGGCCTCAAATTTATGGAATGCCATATTTATCAGTGTAATCGAGGTATTTATACTTATCAACGCTACTGAATTCATTTTAATAGTTTATTCCATTCGTGAGCAATGAATTAATCGCCATGTTCCCAGTACACTCTTTATTTATAGTATTTCACTCAAGCAGGGCCTTATTTCCTCAATTTATTACCGGTGTTTCAACATTTGATGCATGAATATTTCCTTCACACTTTCATAACTTCAAGCTATTGCTAAAGGTTCTCCCTTATACTATGTTTCATGACCAATAGATTTTTAAACGATAAGTCTTTTCAAATTTTCCTTTACCCTTATTAGGGCCTTAATGACATTAACGGAATAATTACACCATCTAATTAAAGCTGTTTGTACATTTGTATTTAACTATGTTTCGTAATGTTGTGTTATTGACAAATGAAATATGTGTTTTACACGTATTCGTTTACTTATTTAATTAATATCCTGTATAGGCCTACTGTCGGGACACATATTAGGTGTCGCCCACAAGCGGGGCCTCAATTCAATAATTTACCGTTGCAAAGGTATATTTTTGCAACGCAATACTTAACACGACATGAACTACATTGCAATTGTGTTACGTTTCATTTGATTGAATATAATACATTATATGTCTTTAAGCTAATTATTTTGATAAAAAAAACTAATGTACCCATATGGGGCCTCGTTTGCTAAAGGATGACAGGCCTTCAAGTAAATTTATTAAATATTTAGCTATTAAATATTTCCAATGCCACAGAATTCAATTAGAATAATAGATATAATGACATATTTGTTTAACATGCAGCATTTACTAATGTAATGCATTTGCTTGTGTAATAACGGGCCTCGTTTTATATGTAAACTACAAGTGGGGCCTCATTTTCACAATTTAATATTACATTTTTTTGTAAATTGAATAAACACATAATTTGGCATACTATAAACAGCATTCATTGTGTTTTTCTGTACATTTGATAGAATAATAATGTATACACACTGATTAATTCTTGAAAATTCATATACCCCCTTTGGGGCCTCATTCTGAGAATTGCTCAATGATGACAAGGTGGCATCACTCGGATTCTGTTATGGTATGGTTCAAAGAACAAGAAAATGCAAAAACATTTTGTATAGAAGAAATTGCACGGTTACCTCAAAATATGCTGTTTATCTGCCGGACTACATGAAGAATCCGCATATTCATGTATAAAATCATCCATGCGAAACGGTTGGTGTGAAATGGCGTTTGTGCACGTTGGACTCGTGCACCACATAGAATAGTTTCGTAGTGGATTATTATTTGAGCTTTGTGTACCATCGCGTTTGAAAAACGTTAAACATGGCGAGAATGAGCTATGCAGAGCAGACTCAAGCCGTTGTGATGATTCGTACTTGCAACCCAATCCAGCAGGTATGTCGTGCCTCGTTATAAAAATGCATACTGGTTTTTATTACTTGTAATCTACTCAAAGAAACACAACATCTATCGATATACGTGGTTTTAAATCAAGCATCAGACCTGTTGAAGCGCGAAGTGCGAGCGTAGCCAGTCCAATCCAATTTGAGAGAGCTTACACGTGGCATCAACCAGACCTGGGCTGCCATGCCACAACAGTACCTTCACAGATACATACAATCAATAAGTAATACATGCCGTGTGGTGCTCGCTGCAGCAGGTCGACATACACAATAATGCAACAGTAAATATTTTGCCCGCCAAGGGGGCGTAGGACGACCGAGAGGGGGTTAGAAATTTTCAAAAAAAATTAAAGTCTAAATCCCCACCCTGGAGACATTGCTTACTGTCTAAATCCCCGAGATCGGGACACGTAATCACGTAGTTATTCCAGGGTCTTGGAACCTACTAGAGTCTATTCCCAAGTACTCTGGACAGATGAGGTTATCAAATTCCCGCCGGTCAGGAAGATTCATCTGTTTAATATCCATGTATTCCCGCCGTCCCCTGGGCTGGTATAATATTGAACGGTACATAATGAACAGGGATCAAGTTCGATGCAGTTTTTTTTGTGTCTGTGGTGTAAACACTATACCCATGCAATTTGATAAATAGTTTTATAAAACTGTCAAAGTTCATGCCCGAAACCGACACAATTGCTTGTATTCCTGCTGTGCCAGTTTGAACTTTCGGGCAAAAATTATGACCTTCTGTTGAAACAAAGTCTCGGCTTGAGCGTCGAACATATCTCGTGAAAAACGGTCAAAGAATAAGACACTTGTAATTGTTTTTAACTTTTTGTTTACATATTTTTACTTGTAGACTTAGCCGAAAGGTCACATGGTATGTTCACCCTGGCAACAGCCGTTAACAACCACTTCATCCCGGTTGTGTAACTATTTCGAACACATCTTGATCTCGACCAATTATAAATTTTCTAAGTTTAGAACAATTGTGACGTCATATATCCCATATGACGTCACTAGCCAATTAAGATAATAATGTTGTCACGTGACTACTATTATTTATTCTTAAATAATTCATCTTTACAATGCTATTTAAAGTATGTGTTGATACGACTGCAATACGAACACATTATACAACCACGAATGACTCGTGTCCTTGGCAGGAATTGACAGCTGGGGTACTGGGGCGAATTTTAGTGGGTGAGTCCAGGGTGTATCTCATGTTTGTATACATGCCTATCTTCCTCGGATGGTCGGAGGTTAGCTACCCTCAGGATATAACTTACTACCACATTATGTACATGTATATACTACAACAGATGATTTGGATAGAACGCCTAGAGAGCTTTGCTCTTAGGTCATAGTGCACCCATGTAGGAAACGACCAGTCTCAGGCTGACGCGCGTACACCAATTAGTGTACGTCTTGAGACGGACGTAAGTCGACATACGATAAACACACTTCGTTGCATTTTCGTACGAAGATCGTACGTCTTTCGTTCGAATAATTCACAATAAGTACCTGCTTTCTGGGACCATAACTACAGCCTTCATATCAATTCAGTAGCAAACAATTTTTCCTAGTAACTGTAACCAAAATGACACGAATCCCCATACGGACAATCTAAATCGCGAAAACAGTTGACATTTAATTTTCTCGTAATTGATTGTAAGATTAATTCTTAATTTAATGGATCATTTTTGCCTAACAAAGCCTTTATCTTGTTTTCCAGTAAGCTCTCTGGAAAAAAAGAAAGGCATATTCATGAGTGTCTCTTTTCGGGTCTAAACCCGGGTCGCCGGATCAGGTAGGTGGCAAGACGCTAACCAGTGAGCTGCGGAGGCTACATGTAAGCATCAATCTGCAATAGGGGAAACAGCTAAAATCAATCATTATAATTAGATCAAGAAATAAACGAAACCGCCGATTGCAGACACGGGTCCAGCGGCACTGTGCAGGACGGCCTGTGGTTGGCTGAGAGATTACTTTTTAAAAGCCTTAAATAAAACTGTACTGCAATTAAATGAATGAAAGTAGCTTTAAATTAATATAGAGTTTAATCGTTTGAATAGTCTACAGAAAAGGGGGTACCATTACATATCCCAACAGTAATTTTGCAGAACTTCGGTTTAGATCTATTACGACGGGTACAGATTGTTCTTTGTACACAGAACATTCAGGTGATTTATTATGACATTGAAGTCACAGGGCCCCCAACATAACACAAGACTTATCGTGATATATTGTATTTAAATTAAACTTAAAGGTGTTTGAAGCGATTACAACAGCATATATCTATTGATGTGATCAACATACATTATTTGTCTTACACGTTCTTAGTTTTCTGAAAAAGTGACTGATTTTATTCTGGGATGCTCAAACATCAGTAGTTGCCAGACTATGTTTTGGACGATGCTGGTTAAACTGTAGCCTAACTGGATAGGCACTTTTGTAACCTGATTCTCGTGGGGCACCAATGTCACGACAGGGTCCTAACGTTTGGGCCCAAATTAATTCATACGAAATTCATAAATTTTCGAAAAAAAAACTCTGTTAGCTCTTGGCTCGTAAAATAACTGAGGAGGTTCATCAGCTCATGTAAACACACAATCATTCGTCATCACCATAGTTACACTAATAACATCAAATGTCGATGTGGTTCTCCCATCTTACAAAATAAACCTCAAAGTTTAAGATGTTCCTAAGCTCATGAAATAATTATATCTCAATTTATCTGAAATTAATACAGTAAACTGGAAAATATATTTCTTATAAAAGAATCCACCAGAAATAGCAAATTAAATCGACTAATTTGACCAGGCAAATTCTTACTCAATATGCTCCGTGAGGCCATGATTTCACACATATTAAAGTTACCTCCCGAACCCACAGCAAAAGAACTAGGCAGGTCCGACACATGTACCCACCCCGTGTCCCGCTCAATGACCTGGATCCGGCCCTGGATTCATTGAGTATTGCAACTGTCATAATTCAAGCCGCACGTGCTCTGTGTCAATCATCGGTATACCTGATTGGTTAACAGTAGTATAGTCCCGCCTACCGCTGTAGATCCATCCGCAATCCCAAATATTAAATTGTATTGCAGGTAAAAATCAAGTAGTCCGGTTTAAAACTTTGTTTTAACTTGAAACGATGGAAATCCGTGACCAATCTTTATTTTAACCATGACAGCACTGTGAAAATGTGCTTGATGTAGTAATTAAAATGGTTTTATTCATAAATAGTTGACATTCTGGCTTTTAATATAAAGTGAAAGTAGGGTTTGTGCTAACGGCCTATGAGTCAATCCGTACGTGAAATATAAAATGCTTGTATAATTTTATGATACATAAACCCTGTGTTTATGTTTAATTTTCTTGAAGCTGGAGGCTATTTTTAGAGGGTCATATGGTCAAAAGGTTGACTTTTTGGTAGCTGGTATTGGTCATTTACATTGAGTTATTAAGAATTTTTATTAGTTTTGTTTTAACTGAATGATGTAAATCCCGTTCAAGGAAATCTGCGTATCCCGAAAACTTGTAACGTTATATCGGTAATTTTATCATGTGTCTTATCTAGAAATATATTCCACACGAGATTCGGGGAACCTTGCATGACCGGTATAGGCAACTGGTTAGGTGATTTGACGTTAATATACTCACGCGATGTAATTTCAAGATGGCTTAGAATGAGAAGGTCGTAACATGGGCGTAGGAGCGTCTTCAACATTGGGGGGGGGGGGGGGCCAAACATTTGGCAACTTGGGGTAAAAAAATTTTTTTGCTCGTTACGCTCGCAAAGTAACTTCCTTATGTCAATTAGTCAACACGCAATAATTGCGCAAAACTATTCTACACACAAACTGTACTCTTAAATATCCAAAACACTCCTACATCTATATACTAACTGTCAGTTTATGGTTCTGTGGTCATTTGGTTAAGTAATTACCTCTTAACTGGAAGTTAATCCGTTCAAGTATACACGGTTCAGCCCTCCGGAAATTTTTCAAAACTATGGATAAATCTAGTGCATTCTAGGCGTTCTGATATACCTTATTTTGCATTCAAAAAGGACCTTAAAGCAGGGAATTTAAGTTCTAACAAAAACACAATTAAGTGTTTGCATAAAATTTAAATTTAAAAGGTGAAAACGTTTGTTTCAAAGGCTTTATATATAATTGACAACGTCCCAAAGTCATATAGGAGGGTTGGGGGGGGGGGGGCATTGAGAGTACAATTCATGGCACAAGTGTATTTTTGCAAACAATGGGTGATGAGGTATTTGAATATAAGGAAGTTATTTTGCGAGCGAAGCGAGCAAAAAAAATTTGATACGTTTTTACCAAGAACTGAAGGCAAATTGCTTATAACGAGATATATTAGGTCGTAAATTATAATTTTTCGTCTGAATTATTGGGGGGGCCAAAAGATATGTTGGCCCCCCCGGTCCAGACATTGGGGGGCCTGCCCCCCCCCTGGCCCCCCCCCTGCTCCTACGCCCATGCGTAAGTACAAAATCCGTGTTTGGAGAAAACAAGAAAAATCTGTCAAAAGTTTACGCCTTGAAATTGTTATTTAAGTTGATATTATGAATCAGTCTTATAAGGTCGTTAGTAGTATAATACGACCTTTTCATACTAGCAATTTGTATTTTCAATTTGATAAAAGAGTCTTATTCCCCAGTGCATAAACGATTTCCGGCAATTGGAATAAGGCTAGTTGAATTATATATTATCCGCAAAAAGTCATAGATAGATACTTTTATTCCTCCAAATATATGAAGAGTATAACATAATGTACAACAATGCATCAGCATCAAAGATTTACAACAAAAAAATAACACAATTATACAGAATTTCTACAATACAGATACAAACGTATATCCAATTAGGAAATATTTACACACAGTAACTTACGTGCCTGTACAACACAGTTTAATAATAATTGGCTGACAGTAATATAATGTGACTGCGATCCATAGTACATGTACTATGCAGAAGCCTTTAACGAAAGCGAAATAAAGACTTAAGCAGTTATTTGGACCAGGAACACATCAGCGTCATAAGAACGACATTGTCTTTAGATCTTTTACAATCATAAAATTTGAACAAACGTGCGCTGAAAAAATGAAACTTGCGAAACACGCTTTCTGCCCAATTTCGTTAAAAATTTCGTAATTCTAAAGGATTTTCTAAAGACAAATCCATTTTCATGAAGTATATGTATAAAGATTAGTTATTAAGAACACAACAGACTATTTTTCCTAATGATTGGGCATTTGTTACTTGGTTGTAAACTTTGTCGTTTCCGGAGAGAATATGACTTGATACGACCGTGAATCAAACCAGGAATGTGTGTCCGATCATGCCGAGTTCAATGATTGATATTTTAAAAAAACTTATGCATAAATAGTTTAAACTTATAAATTTATAGAAGGTCGATTTGGGGTTTTACAAAATTATTTTATTTACACTAATTTATTTATTTTCCCATCAATCCTGTTGTTCATACATCACCAAGAGGGAATGAGAAAAAAGCTGAGTGTCTAGTATTTGTATCCCGTCTTCCAGTACGACGCGGCCTTGGATCGAACCCAGTACCCCAGCACTCAAAGTGGGTGCTCTGTCACTAGGCATCGAAGTGGCACAGATAATCCGAACATAAAGACGTGTGTCTTCGTGTATCCTCCGAGGACCCGGGGTGTGGATGCAACTGGCTGGTTCATAACACCAGATACTGTACAATTATTTCATTTCGACGGGACTAAATTTCTTGGTTTGGTAAAAAGACAATTTCGATGTGATGTTAGTTCGAGAATTTTGAATTTCAGGTAGTCAAAATTAATGTTCGATGGGATTTAGTTCGTGGTTGAAGGTGAACCTCGAAATCGAACAAAATTGAGTCCCCGCAAAAAATAATGAGTTAACAGTAACTTGGACTGATGTTTACAAATTTCTTTTTCAATATTGATGTCCAGCAATGAAACAATCTTTGTTATATTCAAGATGATTTCGCAAACGAGACCCCCGCATTTCCGAGATTTAGCCCCACTGGGTTATTATATCAAAACAGGTAAATATGGAAATCTTAAAGTAAATCACTAATTCAAATTCTTTATTAGAGCAAAAAAATCGCGGTTAAGGATATGTATACGACTGGTTATAATTTAAATATGTGTTTCAATGAACAAGCTTTACCCATACTTTCATCATGGGGGATAGGCCCGTAGTCAAATTGAAGCACATTCGAAAAATTACCAAATATGTATGTTTTTAAAGAACCAACTACCTCAATAGATCCGAGGAATTAATTGACTCTGTGTTTTTTCTCTGGACACAGCTCTATGGGAATACAGAATCTCTAGAAAGAAAAACACTTTGTTGAAAATTTGTTGAAACAGTGCCTAGATGGAAAGATTTGTTAGAAAACGGTATTATTTATTTTGATCACAAAGTACAAAGATCTACACAACATTCGGGACAGAAAAACTAAATCTATACTGGTACAGGTTTTAGAACATTTAGATCTATATTAATCACTGCCGTTTGTTTGCAATAAATGTTCAAGAACGCGAAGTTATTTTTTTGTTTATAGCATAGAATCTACAATAAATCAAAATCTAACAGGCGATTTTGGACTAAACATATACCGCGATACTTCATAAACAGCCCTCACCAGGTAAACGCGGTAAAATGGAGCGTGATTCCCGTGCAATGCCTCGCTTTTCGCCGTGTGTTGAATTGTGTGTAACGGAGATATTGAAGTTTTTTAAATGTTCGTAAATGGACTTTTTAAGTTTGTTTTAGGGATAAAATGGGCTTAATATTCTCGGATGGAAATGTATTATAAGTGTGTCGTCTCTGGATAACGGTAAGTGTTTTATTTATGCTTTAAATTGTGATGTTTTGACTCCTTTTGGAGTATGGCTCTAGACCGGTCATCTCACAAAAAAATGTTTATTCTCAGTTATTTCTACTGATCTAGATTTAATTGAAGACGTTTTATCTGTTGATCATGCGAATCAATGAAATAAATGTCCAATTAACTTCGTGCGAAAACCACCTCAATAAAACGGCCACAATTTTAGGGACTATTTTCACCGTTTGCGCTTCAAGATTCTCATCTCATCGCTCCAGACGCTGGTTTTATTGTTAATAGGGGTTTAACAGTAGATTCTAATATTAACTCAGTAAAACGTTTATTTTGCAATTAAAATTAAGAAGATTGCGCTTATTGTTAACCTTGACCTGATAAAACCGATGACAAACTGTACTCCGTAGAGCGCACGCGCGCGTACTCTGTGACCTCCACAGAATAGCAGAAGTTCGCACGCGCCATTTGTTTTCAAATTATTGGCGCATGGAATTGCGACATGCATTACACGCTTGGATTTAAGAATCGCATCAAGAGGTAAGTATTTATTTATCACGGACTTTAACTTCGATTTGTTGTTATGTTTCAATGTTTTTGCACTAGAATCTAAATGCCTATCCTTAATTGACAGGCTCCAATAAAGGTTAACAGGTGCAGAATAGAATAGAATATCCCCGTGGTATGGGAAATGGCGCACTTAACAATTAACATGGTCATTTTGTTTTAGAAATTGAACATCCATAATAAAAGTCTTCACCTATTCATAGGGCCATTCATTGGGGACATTTGACACTAAATATTACTTGCTGACTGCTTTATCGCATATTTTATGTCCATTACAAGGAATGACATACTCGGTCTATTTCGCCACATACGCGGTATATGAAATGGCGCACCTACCGTCTAGGTCCTAAACGGCACAAAAACTATAATAAATCATGATAAAAATGTTTTCAATTTTATTTTACGCCTTTATAGGTCAATTTTACATAACAGTTGGCTAACATCTTTTACCTGTTCTCGGATTATAAATTAATAACAAAGAGCATACCAGAATAACGCTGGTTGTAAATGGCCATGGCTTAATTGACTAAACAAGTCAACTTGAATGTGTCCTAACAAGATGCAATTATCTTTTACAACATTGTAAGCATTAGTAATGGCATCTGCATAGTCAGATCTGTAAACCACAAGATTTGGGAAAGCCAAAAATGTCAATAACAGTAATTATTTCCAATACTTATCAAACCAATTATTTCCTATTTTGACAGATTTTGTTAGTTTTTGAAGATAAGAAAATGACATCCTTCTGGACACTATATCATGAGTTTGACAGGTGTGTATGACATTTTAATCATGTGACCTTATGCTAACATGGATGCTAGTCATCTCTATCCAAACAAACGAAGATAAACATTCCATTTCTCAAAATTGTGGAATAATAATATTGGAGGAAAAAAGTGACTTAAGAAAATAACCACAAATATGGGTAGGGTATACATTTTGAGTTCTTAAAGCATGGTCTTTCATTCTAGATCTTGTTAATTAACATCATAGATAGAAAACATACTACCTTTCAAAAATATACTGGTAATGTAAGTCATTTAGGGTGCTAGAGTCACTAAAAGAGCATTTATCTGAGGTGCGCCATTTCTGATACCGCGCCACAACCCATACCACGACGATAGAATATTTTGCATAAAAGTGCGGAACAGGTCGGCAAATTTTGATGTACAAAATTATGTTTTTATTAAACTCTGTTCTAACTTGTATCTAACAAAACAATAACGATCGAATGACCATACAATGAACAAGAAAATTAAGTTTTTGGTACAGGCAGGGGCGTAGCTTGTTCATACCTGACAATTTTCTTGAAGCCTATGCAGGAGATTGGTGATTGAAATGCAGGAGATTTCAATGAAATGCAGGAGATTTTTCTAGCTCACACTTTGAACTTAAATAAAAGAGGTAAATATGCAGTTTTCACCTATTTTACTTGTATGACATGACTATGCATGCTTCATACAGCTATTTAATTTTCATCATGCAAACAAAAATGTCAAGGTTCCAATATTCCAAGAAATACAGGAGATTTTATCAATTTGCCTAAAATCATGCAGAGGAGAGTCTCAAATGCAGGAGATCTGGCATGCATGCTTGTTCAAAATAAACTTATAAGATATCTTATTTTATGTGGTCCAGGTTGATGCTCTCTTGGGAATGTTTCTAAATTCTACACTTTCCCAGAAATATCTATGAGACACTTATTTTTCTTGCGCACAGTACCTCCTGAATGCCTCTTGGGTTTCAAAATATCAAAAGAAAAAACTGTAGGTAGTATATTAAGTTGATATCAATCTCGGTGGTACACCCAATACATTTTGTTAAAGTGACCAGATTTTTAGACCTGTATGCTATTAGATAGGAAACTCACTTTTGGACCCCACATTGAATATCTAGTAAATAAATGAACAACTGACTTCAATATGATGAAATTCTAAAATCTACCAATTTTGGGGCTAACACAAATAGCCTACTTTTACTGTACAAATCATTAATCCATTTACTCTATGGCTGCCACTAGTCTTCTTAAAAGACTTGATATAGTACAAAATAAGGCCCTCTGGATAGCTCTTGAAGCCCTACAATCCACTCCCATACCATAACTGGAGGCTGATGATGGAATAATGCCACTGCATATCAAGCGAATGACACAATATGTTAAATTCTGGGCCAGAGTGCAAACAAGACAGGAGTCAAACCCTGTCAATAAGATCTTCTGGACCGGACATTACGTCAAACCCAAGTAAAAAACCTAATGCCAACCTATAGGCGTAAAACCCCAAGACTTGGTAAGAATGTTCGGTCTCGAAGACACACAGGTAGCAGACTTTAGACCGTCAATCCCCCACCCTTGGCTACTGGATCCCCCACCCATATCTAAATCCGAAGTAGACATCTATATCATGGAAAATTACTCAAATACATTAAATATACCGAATATACAAATGGATCTAAATGTCCAACTACTGGCCTTGTTTCTTGTGCTTTTACCATCCCTGTCCGTCCCAATAAATTACAAAGTCTTTGAGACTAATCAAATACTCATGAAATGGTTGCCATCAGCACCGACATGGACTGGATCATAGAACCCCCCCCCCCCCCCTGCAATACTGTAATATTATCAGATTCCCTTTTATCACTTCAGTCTATAGACAATATTAAAAGTAAATCCAGACTGGACCTACTAGAAACCATTCCCATTAAATACTCAAATATCCATAAATTAGGTCTTGAACTCACCATAGCATGGTGTCCAGCCCATGTTGGTGTTGGTGGTCATGAACTGGCGGATAGAGCGGCCAAGGAGGGTTTAAATCATGCGACTGCAGACCAAGAAATAAAACTATCACCAACTGAGGTATCATCTATAGTCCAATCACATGCCATCGGTTGCTGGAGGCGGCAATATGCTGATAAGGCCCCATTGGGTGCTAATTCTGTCAGATACGCAGTTGGTCTCAGGTGGCCTAACCTATATATATTCCAACAATTATAAAATTGATAGGTATATAGGCCTCCTGAGAATGGGTGCAAGTCTGCTGTCTGGTTCCCATGGAAAGTATATCCTGGGACTGGATCCTACTTGCGCCCAGTGCAATGTACAAAATAACTGCAGTCACTTTCTGCTACACTGTTCTTCCCACAATTTCCATAGAAACGAGTTGCACTTCTTCAAGAGTACCCTTGCAAAATTGAATCTTCCTTTCAATGTCCAAAACACCCTAGAGCCAGGAAAGGCGCTTTGCGGCTTGGTTTACAGGGCTCTAGAGAAATACATCATAGACTACCAGATGACCGACAAAATCTAGAGCCCTATACTGATTCCATGTTGATCTATACATCCCAAAATAACACAGGTTTCTATTGTTACCATATATATGTATGTGGAAAGGTCTATAGACCAAATCAACAGGGTCTATTTTTATTACCCATAAGACTATTTATTTCAACTGTAGCCTTAATTACAATAATTTACACAATAAATAAGAATTCACTACTTCCATACCATACGGACGCTACAAAATTGGTAAATTGGACCTATAAATAGTCTACAGACTACTTATGCAGTCTATTATAGACTTAATTTTAACCAATACAGGGCTTGACACTAACTATTTTCGGTCACTGGTCCCCCAGCAAAGAAACGTAAATTTTGTAAATAAAACAGTTACTGGTCCTTCAAGATTTTCACTGGTCCTTCTTGATTTTCACTGGCCTTGGACCAGGGGACCAGTGTTAGTGTCGAGCCCTGCAATATAGGTTATATCCCATATACATCCTTTCCATAAATACAAATTACAACCATCTGTCCCATTATCTGATACTAATTACAACGGATTTAACATATTTTTAATAAATTAGTCTATAGACCACAAATCATAGTCTGTTATAGACCTGTCAAACAAAAATGCTTCATTAGTCTCAAATGAAAGCACTTCTTTTCCCCATTATTACGGAATAATATTCAAAACCATTATTGAATTTAATTATTTAATGCATCTGATTAATAAAATTGGTTATTTAAATCTTTTAATTTATTCCGAGATCCTAGAACAGGTCAAAATGACCAGTAAGTTAGTATTAAAACCATCTTTGTACCAAAAATACATTGAAACCATATATGTTTTTATGCCCCCGTATCGATAGATCGGGAAGCATATAGTGATTCACCTGTCCGTTCGTCCGTCCATCCGTCCGTTTGTCCGTTCGTTCGTTCGTTCGTTTGTCCGTCCGGCCTGGTTAACCCAAATTGACCGTTTCTTCTAGCATTAATATGGCTTGCTACAAAGCTTTCAAACTTGCATGGATGTTGTATATGACCACTCTCCACACGCCTGTATCACCTGACTCCATTTTGACCTTCACCTTGACCTAATTTTGGACTTAGACTTATTGAAATGGCTCCCACAGGGGGCATAAGCGTTTATTGAACGCAGTCTTGTTTACTCTCAAATACATAAATTGTATTCATGTGGATAGAATTTACCTATTCCATACCATCTGGCCTCATCCTCGAGTTTTAGCCGGCGACTCCGCTTTAAAAAGAAGTTTGTCAGATCACATGATGAGGTGTCCGGATATTGCAAGTCACATGACCATTTGACGGTTTATTGAAAGTGTTATCCAGCACCCTGTTATCGGGCCGATTTTGCTGGATGTGACTGGATAAAGACTTATTGTACATGAACTACTCAAATAGTTCATTAATATTTATTTTTTAAAAACTAATAGTATGATTTTATCATCTTATTCACTATCCGATAGAAACTATATAATGGATAGACAAAATTATTATTAGTGTAGTCTATAGACTACATTTCTCAGTGTAACATAGACCTTCTATACAAAAATGCTTCAATAGTCTCTATTGAAAGCCTTTCTTTTATTCAAATTGTTAAAACAATGATACAAACAGTATCAAATTATTTAATTACATGTGAACATATAAATCGGAAATCTATACATTATAAACATACCGAGAACACTCTATTGGTCATAATGACCGTATTTCTAATATCATTACCATCTCGGAAAAAAATTTAACACATAAATGGTGTTGAAAACAAATTTTACACAATGTAATGACTAGATCATTGATGTGTGGTATGAAAAATTTCTAATTTATAAGGTCAATTCTAAAAATCAAAATATTAAAAATGTGTAACAATATGGAAGCAGCAATTAAAGAATATGTACCATCTGGGCCAATATGTACATGCATTAATGTCAGTTGTTTTTAAATGAAAATGTGAAGTAATAAACTATACACTTAAACGAATTTCTAATTGGCCACCCTAAAAATATTATATCATCTGATAAATTATATCAATAAATCTTACGCTGTGTTATTTGTTCATTCCACGCACTTACTTATCTATTTCTAGAAAGAAATGGCGTATTCATATACAAAATTATCCATGCGTAACGGTTGTTGCGAAATTGCTTTTTTGCACGTTCGCCTCGTGCACAGCTTGGAGTAGTATCGTATTTGGTAAAAATTTGTTCCATGTAGATCGACTTTTCTTTAAACACTGTAATTTGTGAAATTGAGTCATGTGGAACGCACTCATGACGTCAGATGCATGCATACATTGAACGAATTTCTGATTGGCCACGTGTTTTTATAAATTAGTTTAAAAAAATGCTTTTAGAAGAATATAAATAGTCGAAACCCCGATACTGTCCAATTTTATTGATGGAAAATATGTTTCTCGCAGTAATTCAAGCTAAACCCCACGATATTATAAATATCGCTTTTTACAAAAAGATGTTTGGATGTACATATCTGGATTCTGGTGCTGGTACTCGTCATTCTAACGGCCTCGGCGCGCCCTGTATAACTTATTTTCGTCAGTAGTAATACCTTCCATTAAGCCAATCGACAGAGAATACATTTTGACTGATTTCAAAAATCAAACCTGCCGGGCACGTGAGCCACGTGCACGTTAGCCATTTTGAACTAACTGTTCCGCATGGATGATTTTATACATGCATGCGTAATTTATTTCTTGAAATCGATAGATAAGTGCATGGAATGATAATAACCACAATTTTAGAAATATTGACTGAATATATCGCATAATATAATATTTCATTGGGTGGCCAATTAGAAATTCGTTTAAGTGTACTGTATCTGTCATATGAGTTATATAAGAAGCATCGAAAGTTGAATTCAAACTTTGAATTTTGATTTTTTATACACACATTGAAAAACGGGACGTATTATGTGAACACCCTTGGTGGGCAGTTGGGCGTGCTGGCGGGCAGGGGGGCGTGTGGCGGAGTACAGTAATTTGTCTGTACTCTAACTCAAACAGTTTTTGTCTGATCGTCTTCAAACTTGCTGTTAATGCATATGGGTGTAATATCTAGGCCAAGTTTGATTATAGGCCAAATTGGTGCAGGCCTCCTTGAGTTATGGTCCTTTTACCAAAAAATTTGAAATTGGCCTTGTCTGTACTCTAACTCAAACAGTTTTCGTCTGATCGTCTTCAAACTTGCTGACAATGCTTATGGGTATAATATCTAGGCCAAATTGGTGCAGGCCTCCTTGGGTTATGGTCCTTTTACCCAAAAATTGTGAAATTGGCCTTGTCTGTACTCTATCTCAAGTAGTTTTCGTTCGATCATCTTCAAACTTGATGACAATGCTTATGGGTGTAATATCTAGGCCAAGTTCGATTATAGGCATTATGGGTGCAGGCCTTCTTGGGTAATGGTCCTTCTTTTACCAAAAAAATGTGAAATTGGCCTTGTCTGTACTCTAACTCAAATGCATTCCTATAAATTAGTATGAATATAGGAAACAACTGATGTCAAAACATTATATATAGTTTGTGATTATAAAGATTACTTTAAAGATGATTGTTTAAAAATGTTTTGACATAATATAGGCTTTCGTTTCATAATCAATATTTTTTGTTGCTAGCACAACCAAGACAGGTATATTTTGTGACATTTTGGCACTCTTGTTTTTCTTGTTAGTGCTTTGCATGACCCTTCTCAGAGTCAAACACTGATCTGTTTTTCACTTGAGTTTAAGAAGTGAGCGCTCTGTACTCATTACTAGACACAACGGCCCATTTCAGAGCCAAACATTTTTTTCAAAATCTTTGTCTTTTAATTTTGAACCCATATTTTGAACCCGGTGGCAAGGGTAAACAAATCCATTATGTCTAGACCTACCAGCTGCATCAGTTCTAACCCAGCTTCCGCTCTGAAGGTGGACGTTCTGACCACTCGGCCACAGTCGCGGTATGCAGGGTGATCTGGATGGGCGACCCAGGTTACCCATTACTGTGCATCCTTGGAACCAAAAGGGATCCTATGAATGCTAGAATATTTTTCCTTCTGCTATTTATTGCCCTTGTGTTTCATTGAGCAATTTATGTGTGGTGTTCAATAATGAATAGGACTTTTTTCATAGCAGTGCAGAAAATTAGAAATTTAGAAAAATAGTTTGCTATAAACAAGTTTCCATCTATCACTGATATAACTTATTGATTTATTTTTGCAATGGGCATAATAATTTTTAGTAAATCTGTTTATTAGGACAATTTTGCTGATTCCAAATATGGAAAACTAGACCCGCCTACCCTCCTTATTTTACTGTTAGTCTGTCAGCAATCATACAAGCAATTTTGTGCAATTTCACTTTCAATATTCCATAAATGGGCATGCTATTGTTTGCATTCAAAGGGTCACTAAAAGTGGGTGGGTAAACTAAAGAAACGTATTAGAATTGTAAACAAATTAAGTACAGCGGTTCCTAATATATGATCTATAACCTATACTTACAAACAAATATATATACTTTATTATTTTACTGAACCAATACAATGCGTTGATTTGTACTTCTTGCAAATTAATTTGGTCAACATTGGATTATTTCTTATAGCTCATTGACTTTAATGATAAATTGTCTCCCTTTGTAAAAATTGTATATTTTTGAGGTAATTATTTCACAGGGTTTAGATTTGGCGCATTCGATGTTGACTGCGAATAAAGCGAAAATTAAGCACCCGCTAATAATACCCACTATATGAGGTACAAGCAGTTGAATTGTATCAAGAAAAAATCTGTATATATCTTATATAATGCATGATAACAACGATATTATTAGTACAGGGGCGTGCCTGGGTCTGATTTGAGTATACACACCATAGCTAGGTGGGTCTGGGGGCATGGTCCCCAAGAAAAAAATTCCCAAGGGAGCAGCCATGGGCGAAGGAGTGTTTTCAACATTGGGGGGGGCAAACATTTTACAATGGGGATTTTTTCGGTAACTGGGGTGTAGCCGCATTGATGGGGGTGTAGCGACATTGACATTTACAAGCATACTGTACAATCATTTGATTTCGTTGGGACAAAATTGCGTGGTTTTGGTACAAAAGACAATTTTATTGGGACTTGAATTCGTGGATTTTGCATTTCAGTTGATAAAGCAAGGATCAAAATTAATGTTCGTTGGGATTAAAGTTTGTGGTTGAGGTGAACCACGAAATCCACGAAATTTAATCCCCCACGAAAATTAATGATTTTATAGTAACTAAGACGAATGTTTGTGCATATTATAGTTGAGCCATGGTATACACTCAACCGCTTTAAAAACGCACCACATATGAAATATCGGTTTTAGTGATGAAAACGTCAATTTATGGTTATTCATTTTCGGATTAATAATCTTCAGGCTATATTCAACGATGTGTGTGATTTTCATGCAATTCTTACGAGTTTGAAATGAATTATGATAAAGATAACACTGAAACCCATGTAAGTGAAAGTCACAATTTCAAAAGCAAGTATAAGAGCCCGATACATTGATGCATGCACGTGGTACCTCATCCTAAAGCATAACATTAATTACGTTATAGGATAGAATAATGTTCGACGTGATGTTTCCCACCATTTAAGCAAAGTTTGACTTGAATTATAAATGTTATGTGGCTATGGCTGTCCGGCTAATACCATACGACCGAGTGCGGTTCAGATATGCACATTATGTGAACCTAAGATTGATTCAAGCCTTATTTAAACTTGAAGTCTTGGTTATGAGCATCAGACTTTCAGGACATATCCCGTGGTGCTTCTATGACACCTCAAATCAACACCATGAAGGAGCTTGAAGACAAAAAATTGAGACTTTAGGCTCTAAACGGGAGAAAACTCATAAAAAAATGTACTAAAACAATTTTCCTTTTTATTGACAATTATGAAAGAAATAATTATGAAAATGCAATAATGTACTTTTGGCTTGTTGATTGACGTCCGTCATTATTTTGACACTGTGTGCAGCCATGCGGAACCAATTACAGTGACACAATCTGTGTCATGTTTCCTCATAGCTCGGGCTCAATACCTTTAGCTGGTTTCATCCAGGTCGGTCTTTGAATGTGCCAATCACTAAGAATCGATGTTCTAAGCCCACATGCATTGTATGGTGGCAGTTGAACCGCCATGCTAAGGCAACCACGGGGGCTCTTTTCAGTTGGAAGCGAAGGCACAATCATCGAGAACAAATATTCGAGATATTGGCAGCATAAAAATACCTTTAGCCAATATTGTTTATGTTGTTTTTTCAATGTGTAAACCAACAGCGTACAATTTAGAAGTAATATTGATCACACAAGTCGACGCGATCGAGCTGCACGCGCAAAACATGCAAAATCAAAAAAGTTCTCTGGGCGGGGTATTCCGAATGAAAAATAAATCATTTTCTTTAATTAGGTCAAGCTTATGAACTGAACAAACCCTGTAATCTATCAATTTTAGCAAAAAATGTATTTTGACAAAATTTGATTATTTTCAATAGTGGTGCGTTTTTAAAGCGGTTGAGTGTAGTTCAATTTATGAACCCTGAGCCATGAACTTTCAGACGAGTCTATTTGGGCGGGTAACCCGTGATTTATTCAATAGTCATTATTTAAAAATATGCTACATACTACTGTGTGTAATTTATCGATTTACAGTTTATCGGCGAATGGATTAAACTTTAAAGTGCAGTCACGGCTCAATGCTCGAAATCGAACTATACTTCTGCTGCGTGATTTTTCTTTGTAATATAATACAGGATAATTTGAATATAAATACAGGCTCATTTGGTATTGAACAGGACATATTTTTTAGAAAACCAACCAATGGAAGTCCCTAATTTGTAAATGTTCTTTAACTAATTATTGCACAAGCATCTGCACTTTGACAACGCTCGAGATGTAATACAAACACAAATTTGAAATACCGATATCGCACGATTTGTTTGCGGAAATTGATATATTCAAAGCAAGAACCTTGTAATGTATTCTTGCATAAAGGTCAAGCTCAGGTCAAAATAGCCAAGCTATACCCATCAAGATAGTCTTAATATGCTATTATTTTCTGATCAGTAAGGTTATCCATTACTTTTCCTAGCATGTCACAGCTTTGGCCCTTCGTTGAAACCGTGGTGATATCACTTCAAAGCCTATAGTGTGCTTGACTGCCAAAATGATTGTCCCCAGCAACAATACACTATATGAGCCCATGGAGCCGCTATGTACAACCTTGTAGTTCATGGTCTTAACTAGGATTTTTCAAAAGAGGGTGCAAACTCGGTCTTGAAGGGATGACATTGGTGTGTAGAGGAGGGATGTTCAAGTACCCATCTTTTGTATATTTTATCTGAGGGGTTAAGGCACTTATTCATTTTCATGTTAATAGTGAAGTATGTTCTCTTAACAGCATATCACAAAATGTTTGTTGTATGATACTTTTAAGTTATAAATTCATTGTTTGAGCAAAGCAAGCTAGAAAATTTAATTATCTAAGCTTCATGCCACACAAACACTTTTCTACATGCAATATCAACCACTAAAGTTATTTTGGAAGCAAAGTGAGACAGTAAAAAGTTTTAGTCTGAGCTGCCTGAAACACTAGCTCGTTCTCTATATGAAATAAAATTCTTAAATATTGCTGTTAAACGAAGCGAGCAGAAAAAAATGCATTATTTCTTTGTGTTGCGAATTGTACACTTGTAAACTAGTGCTTTAGATGATATTATTAATCTTTAGTGTTATTTGGCCAGAAAAATAACAATATAGGCATTATTTGTCACACAAACTTATTATTCTCTACATGATACCATTAAACCAATAAATGTGATAAGAGATGCTTTTTTGTCCGAGCTACATAACCCAAAAACTTGTTCTCTACTTTATGTGATATAAATAAGCATAAAATTTCAAAAATTGGGCAAAAAACACACCAGAGATTATACATACAGTAGACTCCCTCAAAACCGGACCCATTTTGGACCGGGTCAAAAGTCCGGTTTTCTGGGAGGTCCCGTTTTCTGGGAGATCTGTATAATGTATGCTTTATATCTTTGTTGGTGTGTGTGTGTTATGATGTATGTACTTGTACATACGGTACTTAAATGACATGAACAGTATACAACCTTGAGACATTGTTTCAAATTTGCAATAATAGTTTATGACAGTGTTTTTGTGAAATCAAACTATGATCTTTATATTTTTATTTAATGCGTTTCTTCATCCTCGCCACCGGATAATCCATATGGGCGAGGCCTCCAGAAGAGTTTTAGTACTTATAGTTTTTGGGGGATAGTGCATGATACAGAAGAAGCCCCAGATTCCAGAGGCATCCCTGGTTCTTTTTCATGCCAGTGTATAGCACCATACATGGGTCCTCGGTTTGAAGTCTCATCCGAAAGACTATTAGTAATTTTAGTTGGCCAGCCCGGGAAATTCGAACCCATAACCCCGAGATCAGTAGTGACTACTAGTCTCGTGCTCTACTGACTGAGCTAAGCCGGCTGGAGATCTTGATATCAATTCTAACATTCATTAGTACCCAAATCGAAATTGCGGGACCAGTTAAAGAGTAAACATTAAGCGGACACTGGCGGACGATTTGTTGATGACACCTTTTGTTATATTAACAGTATACAAGGTGACACATCTGCAAAGAAAAATATACCCGTCCGATATTCCTTGATTAG
Organism: Spisula subtruncata; assembly: GCA_963678985.1. Lineage (NCBI taxonomy): Eukaryota > Metazoa > Mollusca > Bivalvia > Venerida > Mactridae > Spisula > Spisula subtruncata. Next base: position 112,529 of record OY787675.1, on the reverse strand, counting down.
CTATCGTTTAATATTGTTTCAGCTGACCGTAAATGCCGTCCGGAATTCTGGAAGTCCGGTATTGCGGAAGCGTTTTAAGTTGACTTTATAAGAAGAAAATATGGGACCTAAGAAATCGTCCGGTTTTATTGGGATTTCGGTGTTCAGGGAGTCCGGTTTTGAGGGAGTCTACTGTATTAAGCTGTCTCTGTGCTACAAACCCGTTCAAATTCTTTACATGTCATTAGTAATTATTTATGTTATTCGGTTATTCTTGTCACCGGAACTGGCATGACAACATTACTTTATATCAACAGCATTTGGTGAGCAAAGCGAGCCTGAAAAAATGTCAATATATTTCACCCTAAGTAACTATACTTTGCATTGAAGACAATGGTGAATGAGAACTTCTAGCTAGCTCTATTATTTATTTCTCACTCATTCTTAAAAAATGGATTTCTTCAGAAATAACTATGACAACAATAGCAGGGTTGTCATTAGGAGGCGGCAGGGGGCCAATTAGACTGCCTCAAATGATATTTGGGCCGCCTCAAATTTACCATCAGCTGCCTTCCATATACAGTGCTCAGGCACACTGGCCTCCTCAAATGTACAAAAAGCCTCCTACTTGAAATCCTGGTGAAAACCCTGAATAGTTAGGGCTATACCTAACCCAGGTTAGCCTTTGATTTTTATTGCGTTTATAATTTTTCGACTTTTCAAATGAACTATATGCATGTGCGTAAGTGCGTAAGCCTAGGCACGTCCCTGTGAGTATTTGTAAAGTATTTTTCTTAGAAATAGCTTAAATAACATCTTACTTATAGCAGATTTGCGCAAGAAGGTATCGCGTTTGAGAAATTTCACCAAAAATTTCAACCACTGTCAAGCTCAATTTTGTGTTTGAAACAGAATCAATAATGGCGACTAACAGTTGTCTTCGTATTATTGTCGTCTAGACGTGCTTAAAACCCGAACACATACGGCAACTACATTAGTTTACCAAATGTATGCCTACTTGCGTCTCCGACTGCTTAACGGTTAGTAAGTTGGAAAAATACTGTAGCCTGAACATTATGACGGATGGCCAAATAAATTGTACTTATGTGCAGCGTAGCGTCTTTATAGCTCCAACATGACGTCATTTTGGATCCACATGACGCCATGTTTACGTGGATAACTTATCGCGCGCCTGTTCAACGGGCCAATTATGAGATTACGGATTACATTGCTATTTGATTCTTTAGTATTGAAAATAAATCCGCAAAATAGGCAATGCCTTAGTTTATATAACCTTTAAACCAAACTTTTTTTGAAATATCCAAAATGGACGACAAAATGGCCGCCAAATCAGAAATACTCTATATATAACAGTAACAGTCTTTCTAAGTATACTGTTACTATATTTTTAACATTTATACTGATAGTTCTAGAAAATATCTGTTTAAATGTATTCCAGTTTAATTACTAATTAGTGGCTAAAGTAGATATTTTTATCTAGGGACATAATTTTCAATATAAATGAGCCTTTATCTGAGAAAAGGGCCCTTACAGACATTGACATGAAGTTGAGAAAATTGAGTTTAAAATTATGTCACCATTTTCTGCGAATTTCAGCACAAGGCACAGAATGCACATAAATGTTTTATGTTGTATCCTGTCATATATAGTTGTTGCCTTGTAACATAATTAATTTGGAGTTCTATACTAACACTTGATACCTATACTCAACCAAAATAGAAACCAGACGCTACATATAGTCGGCCTGTTTTCTTGGAATTTGATGAGCGTGTCATACATGTTGAGGTTTTAAACTTAAATTGAATATGTTCTTAACATGTCTGTGAATTTTCAGCTTTTTGGCATACATGTACGTAAAGAGTGATTAAGAGGGTAGTTTATGAGTTAGGGGTGCAAAACCAAAATTTTAAAATTGGTGTATAATGGATAATATTGGGAGACATGGCTGGCCATTGCATATTGTTTATGTTGGTAGCGGCCAAATGAGCCCTGGTGACCCTCGCTACTTGTGGCCGGGTGTTTTCCTGTTGCACTGTGGTGGGAGCATGTCTATGAAGGAATTTCCATGAATGACAATGAGTCTTGTCTTTCGCCCGCCAATAATGCCGCCGCAAACCATCAGCACCGCCGCCAAATCTGCTATGCTTCCTTACACAAACTATGGCCAATCTTTCCCCTCGATGACAGTATACTCGTTGTTGACCATCGACAAAAGTTAGGTTGTACCTAGACTCGTCAGTAAATTGTACGGGGCTCCACTCCTGGCGAGCCAGTGACAGTGCGTACGCGCCCATTGCAGCCGTTCACGACGGTAACGTAACGTCATAACAGATCCAGTATATGGACACTGGGCTATAATAGGGCGCTTCTGTGCACGCAACCTGTTCCGCACAGTCTGTGGGTGGACGTTAAAGTCTCGGGCTGTCCGAGTTGCGGACATAAACCTAGCTGTTATGTAAGTGACGCAAGACAATGGCACGGTCGTCCCGTTGGCTAGTTGCTCTTGGTCTACCTGACCTGGGACGATCATGTACAGTACCAGTCTGTCGCAGATGTCTTGATAATTGCAGTTAAACATACGGCTGACGTGGACCGCAGACACCCCAGCATGCAACATCCCAACCGCTCGGTTTCTCTCAGCTTCTGAAAGCCTAGGCATTATTTCTTTTTTGAGTTTGTGTTGTGATTTGTGCTTAGCTAAATTGTGACACTTCTATTGACCGACTATCTGACTGCATGTATAGTGAACAAGGTCCATGTGCAAAACATGATAATGTGGGTTTGACCGAGTTTAACAAAATAGAGCGTGCTACAAATTTTACACAGGTGTTATGTGGCGATAAACCGATATACTGTTGGACAAAAATATGCACATAGTGCTTTAATTATAAAATGATATAAACTTATAAACCATAAGTTTTTTTGTTTGAGTACATGTATATATTTTTGGGGAAAAACATAAACTACAAACAAAAGTGAGGATTTTTGGGATCGGCAGACCAGTGACAATGTCATTAATAGTGGTATTTTATTGAAAACACCTCCAATATAAGTGTAGTATCTTATAGTACTATATATTATACGAAATTATCGGCTATTGATAAAGATACAAAATTTTTGGGTAAAACCCTACAAATTGTAAACAAAAATGATTTTTGGAATTGGTTGACTGTAATGCCATTTCTTAAGTTATTTGATTATTAATCAATATGCTGGGAGACATGTTGTCATTCTGCTTACGATATTGCTAATCTGGTGTCTAAATGTTGTGCATGTTAAGACATATTTGGGGCAAAAACATTGCAAATATAAACAAAAGTGAGGGTTTTAGGAATCAGTTGACCACAATGGCATTTATAATCGCATTATATCTAAAACAACTGCAATTAGTTTGTAGTGACTTAAAGTTTAGTATATCAAATAATATATTATCGTTTAAGATCTCTGAATGATATTTTGGGGTAAAATTGTACAAAATATTAACTAAAATGGTGATTTTTGGAATCGGTTTACTATAATGGCATTAATCACATTATTTAGAAATAAATCACTAAGATAGACGTATGCGGTATTTCCTCTTAAGATATTAATAATCAGATAGCTAGTTTCAAAATGACGTCTAGGGATATATTTGGGGGGAAACAGTCCAAAATATAAACAAAAGTGAGGACTTTTGTAATCTATTGATCACAATGCCATTCATAACAGGCCTGCCATTTCTCAGGCATTGCGCCGGTAATAAACGGCTATTTTGTTCAAGTACCGGCTCAACGGAAATTCAGTTCAATTTACCGGCAATTTCACAATACTTATAAAAATTTTAATATAGTATACATGTACACACGATAGGCGCTCCAAAATTAATGTTATGATGACCAATTATTTTTTATTGATTGTTAATAAAGCGAGTAACTTGAAGAAGGTGCCATAAAATGTTATCACCGCCACCGTTACCTCAGTTGCTTCTGGTTCAATGTACTTGATCTAGAGCAATGGGACGATTTTATCTATCATTTTTCTAAGTGTTTTTAGCTTCTTTTGGACATGGATTAATTTAGAGTTGGTCCTGATCAGGGACCATTTGCTAAATAAATATATTAATAACGGAGTATAGATAAAATATATATACATAGTATATTAATTTAAATTTCAAAGTTACAACTTTAATATAGCATTATTTCACAGTTCGGCAAAATTGGGTGAAATTGCGCAAACAATATTTTTTGCTAATGTACGGGTAAAATAATTTGGAATGTCTTTATTCATGGACCTTGCAAAAGATATTAATTAAAAATAAATAAAGCTGTAAAAACTTTATGACTTTATGAATAAATAGTTCAGCATTTGCTAAATTAGTATCGGAGTATAGATAATTATTAGTGATTGGCCGAGGTGATTAAGTATTGCTAAGAAAATGTCAAACTTAATCAGTTGAGTAATTATACTTGCGGAAGGTGATTTTCACATAGCGACACTTAGGTTAATTTGCTCAAATTTAAATTAAAGTATTATTTATATTAATTTAAATTTTAAAGTTACAACTAACCAGCCGTCTCGTACTTCATATTTATACAGGAGGACCAGAGTATTTACAGGGCCAGTAGTGGTGTGGTGTTTGAGCACATGGGAACAGTGGTGCCAGCGTCCACACACTGGTACTACAGCTTCGCGATGACAATGCCAACCGAAGAGAACTTTCTACATTCAAACTTCCAGAAGGAGTTCCGTAGCGTGAATACCGGGTACGCGGCCGCCAACCTTGCCATCATACAGGAGAAGCTGAGAGATCTACAAGAACAGACGGCAGCATCCATTCCAGCCATATCGACAGAAGACGCCCAGAAGAAGAGAGTAAGACGCAGCGCACCACTAGGTTTTATCGGGTCACTGAGTAAAAGTTTATTCGGCACAGCAACCTACGACGACGTACGCAAGGTGGCGGACAAGGTCAACCGGATCATCAAGCTCGACACCGAGACCAGAGAGAACGTCATCAAGCACGAGGAGCAATTCAAATCCTACATGAAGATAAACAACGGAAGAATCGACAACATAGTCAAAATCATCAACAAGACGGGCCACCAGATGGATATCCTGCGAAAGAACCTGGCACTAAACGCCATACGATTCCAGACGCTGATCAACTACACCGAGGAGATGTTTGACATGACGCTGAAAACGACTAGGGCTATTTCCTAATTGGACCAGTTCAAGTGCTCCGTGGACGAGATAGGCCGCGGAGTATTACCATACAATCTACTGACACCAGAGCACATCGAAGAAGCTCTCAACACCGTCCGATCAACAGCCACCTCTGTACCCGGCATCAACATTCTACACCAAGACCCTGCATACTACTACAGACACAGTAGCTTTCTCGTCAACCTAGTCAACGACACCCAGCTATGGATTACGCTGAAGATACCAATGGGATCAGAAGTCAAACACATCTACATGATCCAAACCTTCCAGATACCCCTAGGAAAGCATTCAACATCGATAAACGACCTACCAGACTACGTGATGATCAACCCCGCCAAGACAGCTTTCCAGCCTCTACAGCAATCGGACCTAATTGACTGCGTCAGACAGACACACAAGAACTGCCCCTTCCTTTCCGTGAATAAGGCCACCACGTCATCCAGAGACTGTATTGCCGCCCTTATCAGAGACAACGTCCCCGACGTAAAGACCAACTGCGAAGTGACCCTGCGGAAGAACACCAAGATATCAACAATCAGCCACGTGACCAAGTACAAGCTCTACATGGTGAACATAGACAAGCTCCACTTCGAGTGCATCGAGACAGACTACTACAACATGGACGGATGCAAACACTGCCTGGTGGCAATACCCTGCAACTGCCAAATCATGACGCACGACTACAGCCTAGTAGCCATCAGGACCCGACTGTGCCCGCGATCAACAAATGAACAGCCAGACACGCTCTACCTGACGAACTTCAACGCATTATTGGACAAGACCTTCATGGAAGACGACAGCAAATCTACCATCAAGCTCAACGAATTAGCCGGACACGTCAAACAGCTACGCGAGAGGTTTGAACAGGCGACCGCCTTGGAATTGTCAGACACATACAGACAAATGTCATTTATTGGAGGCGGCGGCTGGATCCTCATAGTGGCCACCATTATCGCGATATACGTGCTATTCATGAGACAACGAAGAGAAGCAAAAATACTGCGGAAGAACACCAAGATATCAACAATCAGCCACGTGACCAAGTACAAGCTCTATGTCGTGAACATAGACAAGCTCCACTTTCAGTGCATCGACACAGGTTACTACAACAAGGATGGGTGCCAACACTGCCTAATGACAATACCCTGCAAATGCGAAGTCAGGACGCACGACTAGAGCCTAGTAGCCACAAGGACCCGACTGTGTGTGCAATCGACGAAGAGTTCACAAACCTCTACAAGACCTTCATGGAAGACGACAGCAAATCGACTATCAAACTCAAAGAATTAGCCGGACACGCCAAACAGTTACGAGAGAGCTATGCACAGGCGACCGCATTCACACAATTATCGATCATTTGAGGTGGCGGTTGGATACTTGTAATGGCATTAAAATGACAGTCTGTTTGCAACTGTGGGGTGAGAATTACAATACTTAGTCATTTTTCAAAAAATAAAATAATCAGCCCCAGAGAGATCGAACCATGCTAGGACGGGGATTTCTAACCGGTTATTGAAACATAGCACAGGAGTCAACCAGTGTCTCCCCACAGACTAACTTTGCGTTATCATAGCTTACTGGACCCACTGAACACGAGCGTCTACCAGCTTCACCATTTTACGCTACTTTATTGAATCTTGGCATGAGGGTCCTGTTAAAGTGACTGCCTATTAATGGACCCTTGGTGGTCATTAATGAATTTTTTTACAAGTGTCGCAAATATTTCTCAGTAGGTTTTATTCGCTTATCTAGGCATTATACATCGTAGAATGAACATCTTGTGCCTGTTTGCATCACGTACCTGTTCATATAGGCAATTTTTAATAATCAGCCCCAGAGGGAACAAACCCTTCTAGGACGGGGATTTCTCACATGACAGGGTTTGTTCCCTCTAGTGATATATTGAAGTATTATATATGTATGTTTCACCATATACTAGTATAATCGGTATGTATTCATTACAGACTGGCTCAGAAAATGGTCATGGAAGGAAAGCCAGCTAAATCGACAACCAGAGGCACCCATCGTGGTAAACAGTTCATGTGTACCTGATGCTACAAGTACTTGGGAGACCAGCTAGAAAGGCATATGAACAAATGCACCTAGTGCGAACTCACATCAACCACCGCCATTACCGAGATGAGCCAAGTGATGAAAGACGAACAGAGAGCTGCTGTTAACAACTTCACGGCCACCAACAGGTATGTAAATCCGGCATCATTACCTTGCAGGCAAAACAAAGACGAGGTATTGGTCACGATATGTTGCCGGTGAGCATGCATACAATTTACCATCCCCACTCGTGTAGGCCAGAAGCAGAGAGTTTAAGAGTTTGAGCTGTTGACAGAGGGACCCGTGGAAATATCCCACTCGACTAGAACCTTTTGAGGCTCACAGGTAAGACAGGCTTTGCCAACTGTGTGGCCTCATTAAATAAAGTCTTAATTATTATTATTGTTATTATTATTATTATTATTATTATTATTATTATTATTATTATTACCTGGCAGCAGTCTGGGACTGTTGTTTGCTTACAGCAATTTAGGCGCTGGTTTGAAGAGCAGGGGAAAGACAAGAGAGTAGTCGACCACTACCTAGCCAATGTACATAGGGCCTGCTGGCAATTAAAGATGGACAAGCACGACAGAGAGACATTCATCTTGAGCGACATCAACAAGCCAAACTACAAAAAAATTAACAAGTTTCTCATGGACATTGGATTGAGCCCAAACTCAGTGGTGAACTACATCAAAAACATGAAGCATCTGCTCACATTTCTCCTAAAAGACAGCGAGTACGACTGGAGGCTAGAGACCCAGCACAGTTCGGGAGAATAAAGAAAATAAAACACGAAATGAAAAACATGATGAAAAATTTCGACAAGAAGGTAGGTAAACTTGACCGTATTCAGAAAAACCAGCAGGGCATGCCAGCGAACACAGCACAGGTGAGTTAGATTATAGAAGTAGCCCACACGGACTTCCACATTGCCATGAACGGTGCGCAGCGTGACGCTGACGGGAAAGGTCCTTCCAAAAGCTTGGTATCCTTTATCAACAGGTACATCAGTGCCTACTTATGCCTTTTTCAAGGCGCACAGCATGGTGTACCTTCGAACATGACCATTAGCGAGTACAACCAGTCCAAACTTGGGGAGGCTGTGGTGACGGGTGAAGAAATAACATACACGATCAGGGTGGGGCACCACAAGACAGGAAACACATACGAGGCCAGAGTCCCGCTGAATGCTGAATGGGCCAACAACTTCGAGAACTACCATTGCTACGTGAGGAATCGCATAATAGAGAGGACACATACATCCAACACTCAATTTCTACTGCAACACAACGGAGACCAATTCAAGAAAATTACCAATGGCATCACAAAACTGCAACAATTAAGCCTACAAACTGCCACTATACACAGCATGCGACGGTTGGAAACCAATCGAGACGTATTGGTCAAGAACACTGCTAACTTTCTGTGCCACTCAGAAGCAGGTCGCGACCAGCATTACAGAACCAAGTCCAACAAAGATGGTGCGGACATACTTGCCATGCTTACCAGGCTGAAACAGTTCCACAGCCAGGAGACGGCTTTGACCATACTGGCACCAATTGATGCCGATATGGAGCGAATGGACACCAACCCCTGTGCAAGTATGAGTGGAATACATGCAGTGCCTTTAACATCAACAGCGATATCAACAACAGAGTCGACTGCTGCGGCAGCAATACCAGCGCCAGAGGTCATTGTGCAATTTGAGCGGACTCCATCACCGAAGAAGAAGAAGCCATCAGCATAAGAGCGGACTCCATCACCGAAGAAGAAGAAGCATCATCTACAGCAGCAGTATCTACAGTGGAGGAGACACCGAAGAGGACGAAACTGTGTTGCCTCATTAAAGTCTTTATTATTATTATTATTTTTATTATTATTATTTTTATTATTATTATTATTATTATTATTATTATTACTACCTGGCAGCAGTCTGGAACAGAGACTGATGCCTTCATCGATGATGGGGGCACCCTATTGCCTTCAACAACAATGCGTACATGTACCGATGTACAATGTACCAGCACAGTTCAGAGAATGTCTATTGTTTAAGGTAATCAGTGCTTCACTATTTCTCTACTTAACTATTGTCATCCTCACCACCACCACCACCACCAACATCACCATTGTACTTAGCATTTACTCATTTGCAATTAATAGTGTATGGACTATGTAGTTATGGACCCAGTCTAGCTAATTAGCAGTACCGATGTGTAACATCTTCATTGAATGTCTTACGATTTAAGTCTGTGTGCTGTGCCCTATTTGTCAATTAATAGTGCATGAACTATGTATTTAACTATGTTGCTTCTCTTGTTTGTTTTCAGCATTTTACGCGCTGGTTCCAAGAACAGGGGAAAGATCCGGCAGTCATCAGCCACTACATAGCCAATGTTTATAAGGCTTGCTGGCAATTAAAGGGACAGACAAGCACAACATAGACACATTCAACTTGAGCGACATCAACAAGACCAACTACCAAAAATTTAACCAGTTTCTACTGGACATCGGATACAGCCCAAAGTCAGTGGTGAACTACATAAAAAAACATGATGAAACTGATCGTATTTCTCATCGAGGACATCGAGTACGACCTGGAGGTTAAAGACCCAGCAGAGCATGCGAGGATGAAGAAGATAATGCACGACCTGAAAAACATGATGAAACAGTTCGACAAACAGGTAAGTAAACTTAATCGTATTCAGAGATCCCAGCAGGGCATGCCAGCGAACACAGCGCAGGTAAGTAAGATTTTAGACGTAGCCAAAACGGACTTCCACACTGCCATGAACAACACGCAGCGTAACACCAACGGGAAGGGTCCTTCCAAAAAACCAGTGTCCTTTATCAACAGGTACTTCAGTGCCTACTTATGCCTTTTTTAAGGCTCACGGCCTGGTGTAGCTTCCAACATGACCGCAAACGAGTACCAGCAGTCCAAACTAGAGGATACGGTGGTAGACCCAGAGGATGGAGAAATAACGTTCACAATCAGGGTGGGGCAACACAAAGACAGGAGACTCTACGAGGCCAGAGTACCGCTGGATGCCGAATGGGCCAACAACTTTGAGCACTACAATTGCTACATGAGGAATAGCATAATAGACAGGACACATACACGGAACCCCCAATTTCTACTACAACACAACCGAGACCAATTCAAGAAAGTTTCCAACGGCATCTTGAAACTGCAACAAATCTACAAAATGCCACAATACACGGCATTCGACGGTAGGAAAGCAATAGAGACGTATTGTCAATACTTGGACGCTAAGCTGGTCGAGAGCACTGCTAACTTTCTGTGCCACTCAGAAGCAGTGCGCGACAAGCATTACAGGACCCAGTCCACATAGATGGTGCGGCCATACTTCGAATGCTTACCAGGCTGAAACAGTTCCACAGTAAGGAGTCGGATTTGACGGACATGCAACCGCCCAGTACCTTCGATATTGAGCAAATGATCAACAACCCCCGTGCAAGTACCAGTGGAATACCAGCAGTGCCGTCAACATCAACAGCGATGTCAACAACAGAGTCGACAGCCATGGCAGCAATACCAGTGCCATTGCAGCGGACTCCATCACCGAAGAAGAAGCAGAAGAAACCATCAGCATCAGAGCGGACTCCATCACCGCAGAAGCAGAAGAATAAGCCATCAGCATCATCAACAGCAGCAGTATCTACAGTGGAGGGTACACCGAAGAAGGTGAAAGTGGACAGGATTCTTGAAGCGCTGATTGAAGAAGCGAAGGGGGAAGTAGCAAACATCAACTAACCAACACCGGGAGATATCAAAAAAATCGAAAACCAAGCTGGGAGGCGCTGGGACAAGGAACTCTCCGTCAAGATGATGCGATCCATTAGGAGCACTCACGACGCGGCCCTCACTCAGGAAATGGTATTTGCGCACCTAAGAAGAGAAGCAAAGCGAGTTAAAACCAGAATTGAGTTACTGCGCAACCTGCCACAGGTAAGTGTTGACGACCTAATCAGGAACAAAGTGAAGGTGAGAGTGGATAAAAACCGGTATGAGCGCTGCATCAGAGACACCTTCACTAACATATTTTCCCGGTCCAAGGGTAGTTTGAGGCATCAAAGTTCTACTGTAATATCAATAGACGGTTTATCAGGACCAAATTAAATTATCACACTGATAAATTAGTCAGAAAAACATTATTTCTATTTTTCTTCTATTCATTGTGGCTAATGTATGTTACATTGCTAATAACATGTATTTTATTTACGTTAAAATGCATTTTGTGGCTGGAATATTAATTACATTTTGTGGATTTTACTAATATTCTCTTTTTGTATCATTTGACCATCTGAGCGTGTTACTAACCAATTACAGGGATAGAGAGCTACGAATAGTCTGGTGGGTTTCAACTACTGTAAAACCTCACATTATGTACCACCTCAATAATAAGAACACCACAAATGAACAACATCCATCGTTTTTAACAAAATTAACCTCACATTTTGGTCAGTAAGATTATTCTCCCTTATTTGTCAGCAAAATTGACCTCCCTTATTTGTCAGCATAATGGACCTCCCTTATGTTGTCAGCATAATTGACCTCCCTTAGTTATCAGCAAAATTGACCTCCCTTATTTGTCAGCAAAATTGACCTCCCTTATTTGTCAGCAAGATTGACAGGCCTTATTTGTCAGCAAAATTGACCACCCTTATTGGTCAGCAAGATTGGCCTCCTTTATTTGTCAGCAAAATTGACCTCCCTTGTTAATCAGCAAGATTGACTTAGCTTGACCATGTTTTCTTTGTAATCATTGTACCACTTTACATAACGCTTCTAAAATATGTAAAACGTTGATAATCTTGATTAGACTGTTGAGCTGGCCAATTGAGAAATTTAAGATGCTTTGTGTATACCTATTTCCAGCCCAGACCATTTTACTGAACTGTTCTAATTGCAGGATCGTGGCCGAGTGTTCTCGTGGTTAGATCATATCAGTCAGGGGAATGAACTAATCTGTCCTGTTGAAGAACTGAAGAGACGACTACTAGAAATGATGCTACATGCATGTATGTCTGATATCAAAGATGCAGGCAAGATTTGATTTATTGATTGATTGATTTGATTGGTTTGATTGATTGATTAATTGATTGATTGGTTGTATGAATGAATGAATGAGTTAATGAATGATTTAATGAGTGAGTGAATGAGTGAGTGAAAGAATGAAATGAACTATGGTTCAATTGTTTGTAGGACTATTTGATGATTGATCAAAGAGCTGATAGGCAGAGTACGAGCTATGAACAAGGGGCTTCTCTTGGCTGGTATTTCTTGCATATCGCCCGTTCTGTTCTACCTCGTTGTTTGCTTCATGCCGGTCTGGGTATACATTTAATACAACATCAACGATTAATAACTTATGTAATTGTAATGTTTCACTCACCCACTTCCCTGTTGTTACCATGCTGGAACTCTACCATGCTTGATCTTCATCTGCCCGTTAGCCACCTATAGGTGTTTAACCCCTTGGCCACGATGAGGCCGGCAGACATGCAAGGGGGGACACAGGCCCGTTGAAAAACTGAGTAAGGTGATTAATACGAAAAAAAGCATGATAGCCAAAAAAACAATGAATTATATTGGAAATGAAATATACATGTTAATATGTCGAAAAGAGTACAGCCTAGGTGGCCATCCAGTCTACACTACCCACAAGTTCTAACCCGCCATCTTAATTTTTCACCATAACTTTTTTATTAAAGTATGTACCCGCATGAAATTTTGCATACCAATACTTGAATACAAGCTGCAACTAATTATGAATTTATTTTGGACAACAAACAGTTATGTTCGTTGTCACAGGCGTGTTACGTAATGAGGTATGTTTTACCAATTCACAAAAATACCCAAATTGTTTATGAAATCGTGCATTAATCAGCGCATGGAAAGCACATATTCATAAACATTTTGACATAACGGATCCCTGCCTTATACGAAAAACTCGTTACATGGCGTGATTTACTCCAGACGAACTCGGTTGAATAGTAACACTCTTTGAACAAAATAAGAAAAAGGCTTTGTCAAAAATGTTGATCTTGAAAAATCACGCGTGTATGTCAATATTCACAAACCGAAGTTTAATAAACGAAGTTAACCACTGAAACTGCAAAATCATACAAAAAATAAAATAATATTTTTGTGAAATTAACAAAAACAAGGGCCGCAACTCTGCCCGATCTCATAACATTCCAACATGTCTGTCGTCATCTTTGTGTGCCAAACTCAGCATGTAAGGTGTTTTTCGCCTAGTAAATTCATCATTTTCATCAAAACCGTTCATGAACATGTGCTTTTCGTTGTGCATTTCTTACACATGAAAACATGTTGTATTACGTAACCGGTGTAACAATAAATAGATATGGTGAATTCTAACGCAAGTTGACCAAAAATCAACACATAATTGGTTTTAATACATCTTTATACGTCTCTATGTGAATATTCATGCTAATAAATGCATTATCAAATAAGTATTTTTAAACAATAAACATCGACACCTAAGAATTGTGTTCAAGCGATTTTTTCAAATCCAGTGAGTGTTCCCCTCGAGTCAATATCAGGATGTAAAGTGTTTTTCATGCTAAACGGTAATCAATAATGCCGAATTCGTTCGCGTACATACAAATGTTGGTGCACATGCAACGCGCGTGCAATAATGCCTTTTTACACAGTGCGCCGAATGCACCGAGTTTTGACGCAATACAACCAAAATAAACTTATGATCAGCTACATCTACTACACATGTATAAGTATACGAAATTTCATATGAATATATAAAGTTTTGACACTACAGGACAGAAATATATAAGTGGCGGGTTAGCACTTTTGGGTAGTGTATCTCCCTGCCACACTAGAACTAGGACTGTGATCAGTGGACAAGTTTGCCAAGGATTCTCCTATATGCTCGCCAATGAGTTCCTATGCAACATTTAGTGTAATGGCACAAAGAGTAAAAATGAAAATTGTTGTGGACTATGACTTATGCTGTTTTGGAAGTGCTAATATGAAGTTTGTAACTGTTTTGTCTAAAATGACCATAATATTTTTCATTATTGGTAGTACTTATTATAAAGAAAAAAAATGTATGGTAGTGCTGGTTAGTGAAAAGTATGTTTTGATCAGGGAAAAGTCAGTGAAAAGTCACAGAATTTTATGAGTCAAAGTTGCTGGCAACCCTGATGTAAACATCTTTAAATGTTCTAATTTAGCTCCAAAAATCTTAATTTTAGCCCTTATATTAAAAAGCCCTAATTTTTCTTGATTTAACCCTAAATAAGCCCTAATTTTTCTCGATTTTAGCCCTAATATTTGTCAGCGAGTGCTGGACAGCCAGCAGCGGGACTGCTGGATACCGACTGGGCTCCTGGCCCTCACGAGTGGGGATGAAGATTCGTCCACAGCTCTCCGGCAATATATCGTGGCCGAACATCTGCAAGATGCCTAACACTTCATCTTTGGAGTATTGCCTGTCCGGAAATTGTGCCGGATTTATATACCTGTTGTAGGACTGGAAGTTTTTTATGCCAGCCTTCTGTTGGTCCTTCATCAGTAGGCCCATCTCGGTCCTGGCGGCTCCTTGGAGTCTGCTCTCAGTGCAGCGGGTAATATGCCTATCGAGCTGGTCCCCCTGGTATTTGTAGCACCAGGTACACATGAACTGTATTCCACGATGGCTGCTTTTGGTTGATGATTTAGCTGACTTTCCTTCTTTAACCATTTTCTGAGACATTCAATAAAGAATATATACTGATTATATACGGTGAAACATACATGTATAATACTTCAATATATCACTATTCATCCAAGTACAGCAATTATTACCTAGACCGGTTATGTATGCTAACATAGGCCATTTCATAGATATATAATATGTTAATATATCTTTATTCACCGAAGTACAATCATTGTTTCACAGTTTGGCAATAGGGTGAAATTGCGCAAACAAAATCAACTACAAGAAAATAATACAATAAGAATATATCATATTAAGAGTAAACTACTTACTTGAGATATATCTTAGTTCCTTGTTCCTTATTATTAACACAATATTTTTAAACAGATAATAATGCGCACACTAAACACTATGTAATATTAACAGAAGTTATTAAATTAAAGCAAAATTTATATAAGCACAGGTTGATATAGTGAAATTAGCAATAAGTACAATATATGCACCATACTAAACACATAGTCAATTTGACTAATTTGTTAAATTGTAGTCCCAGTATATATGCCAGTGCCTGGAAGGTGCGAACAACTAATTAATCAGACAGGAATCTTACTGGACCGAAAGGTGACACTCAATTATATTCTATTTCCAGTAATTAATTACTCGGTGATTAGCCTAAAGGTGATTAGGAAGTTTGCTCCAGACAATACTGTGCCTGGAAGGTGGGAACAACTAATAAATTAGACGGGAATCTTACTCAGACCGACAGGTGACACTCGATTATAATTAATCAATTGAGTAATTATACTGGCGAAAGGTGCAAACAGTTGGCTAATCAAGATATGACACATTTGTTAATGATTGACCAAGGTGATTAGGAAGTATTGCTTATGGAGGAAATGTAAAACAATTACGGGGCAAAATTGTGTGTTCAAACTGCTTTACTTGTTTTCTTATTTCATTTCTTAAATTGTGTTTAATCTTAATCTTCGTTTCTTAAATTGTGTTAAATTTTGATCATAATTTGTGTGTAATTTTCTAACCTAAAAGATGTATTTCAACATGGATTTCTTTGTGTGTATATCAGTGATGGTGGCCCTAATAATAATATTTTTTTCAATATAAGTAGCATGTAACATGGCATATCATATGGCACAGAATATAAACAAAATATTTATCTTTAAACACAAATTTTACAAAAATAAAGTCCATGAATTTGCATATATTAAATAAAGGCCATATCAAAAACACTAACACCAAAGATAACGCAAAAATGAGGGGACCTCTTATTTCCATTGGGGTCCTTTTAGGTGAGCTGACACAGAGATGCATTGAAAAGTATTGAACCTACGAAATATGAACATCGTTTGTAATGTAAGATTAAAAATAAATGAAGTTGTAAATTTTTTACTAAGTAACTGTATAATAAACCATTATTCATAGCAAATCGGCATATAAATACACCTTCAGCCATTTACATAGATATTTCAGCTTTATTTAAATAAATATATTAATATATGAGTATATATAGATAGCAATTAAAATTTGATAGTTTATTTTTGTTGTAATGACAAACATATTAAATTAATTTAAATTTCAAAGTTACACCATGCCTAGTAGATACTTTTTAATTCCGTCTTTTAAGTATTTGCGTTGTATGTTATACGTTTGATTATTTTTGCCAAGTTCCCTCCAATATGAGTTGAGCTCTAGTTATTATGCACAAGCAAGACAACTCAAACTAAATATTTCAGCAGTCGTCTCCCTTGCAGTTAGTAAATACAGCTTTAAAAACATAGCATCGCGTAATATCATGTTACGAGTTACCGCATTGAGATATTTTTATGATTTTTAATTGTCAATGTAGTGCTAAGATAGACCATTTCATACATATAAAATAATTGAATATATCTTTATTCAGTGAAGTACAATCATTATTTCACAGATCGGCAATTGGTTGAAATTGCCCAAACAAAATTTACTACAAGACAATAATCAATAAGAATAAATTTGAAATTACTGAAAAGCAAAATCTAACTTTTTCATGAATCTAATCTGGTATCATGAATCTAAATTAGTATTGAATATATGGTTAACGTATTGAAGGTGTACATGTAATTTTAATGAATTGACTTGTTTGTAATGATGATTAAAAGATGTTGCAACAAATGTTTAAAAATTAATCCATCATGAATATAAAAAAGGGAAACAACTCTTTAGGCATACCTATAGTCTCCCTTTGTTAGATTCATGATGGATTTATTTATTTTACGAGCATACATGTCATGACTTTCGTAGCTGAAAAAATACTTACTTACTATATAATTTATCATTATGCACATCCACAACTTAATATTCCCCTTTAAATGTTAGATTCATGAAACAAGATAATATTCATGTTAGAATCATGAAAAACGTTAGATTTTGCTTTTAAATTTTGCGGAATAAATCATATTAAGAGTCAACTACTTACTTGAGATATATCGTCGTTCCTTGTTCCTTATTATTAACAATATTTTTTAAACAAATAATAATACACACTAAACACAATTTAAGAAATGAAGATTCAAATTACACACAATTTAAAAAATGAAATAAGTAAAGAATTTTGTCTAAGGCTCGCAAGAATAACTTGTGATAACAGACAAGGTTATCTTTCGACTGAAGAACACATGATTTTGCCATGTATTTAAGCTAATTTCTCACTGTGACAATTACTCCCCTGTCATCTCGCTGAGACAATAGCTCAAAGTGTCCTCTGATTGATAAGTTTGACATTTCCTGAGCAAGACTTCTAATCAGCTCGGCCAATCACTAATAAATGTGTCATAACTTGATTAGCTCAATTATATTTTATTTCCCATAATTAACGACTCAGTGATTAACCTAAAAGTGATTAGGAAGTTTGCTCCTGACAATACTGTGCCTGGAACGTGCGAACAATTAACTAGTTGGACAGGAATCATACTCGGACCGACAGGTGACACTCAATTATAATTTATCAGTTGATCCAACCATATAATTAATAATTGCCAAGCTGGCTTTAGAAAAGGATTTTCAATTGCAGATAATATTTTTGTTCTCCATCATATTATACAATATTTAAATAACAGCAAGAATACAACTCACAATAAATTATTTTGAGCCTTCATTGATTTAAACCAAGCTTTCGATACTGTATGCAGATCAGGACTATGGAGCAAAATAACAGCAATGTGAAATACAGAAAAATGCCTTACACTCATTTAAAACATGTACAAAAATATCAAATCATGTGTTTCAGTTAATTCCGAATTATCTATTTTTTTCTCTTGCATATTGGCGTTCGCCAAGGTGAAATTTGTCTCCTCTATTATTCTCAATATTTCAAACGTTCTGAATGATAATTTTGAAAATAATGAAGGTGTAAATGGTATTCATATTCCAATGATCAGGACATAACCAGATGTTCAACCTTCTAAAATTAGCCCTTCTATTTTATTCTGCCAACACAGTAATCTTAGCCGAGTCAGCAAAAGAGTTACAAAATGTATTAAATATAAATGACAAGATAAGTACTGTAATGATTCGAAATGAACAGTAAACGCATCAAAATCGAAGGTACTGGTATTTTCTAAAGGGAGACAACCGGGTACTGTTTTATCAACGCATTTACGCAAATCTTAAACTTACGATCAAATTTTAATTATTTATTATATTTTTACTGATATAAAGCGTGATAAATGGATCTGTAATACATATCAAGATTCAGTTAATGAACATCTACAAACAGCATCCGTCCCCAATTTGCAGTAGTTAAAGAAATATGCAGAATTTAAATTTGAACGTAAGTTTACGATTTTCGCAAGTTCGTTGATAAAACAGTACCCCGGTGTATAATTTTAACTTTAAAAACCAAACATTCAATGTAGTAAACGAGTATAAATATTTAGGAATATATTTTAGTAAGACGGGATCCTTTAACAAATGTAAAAGTCATATAGCAAAACAGGCAACATGCGCTATGTACAGTACAGCTTGCGACTTTTGCCTTTTGTTACGTGTTTGCGCGATTACGTAATGTCAAAATGGAATAGCGCGGGAGTCATGCTAATCCTTGGCATTGCAAGGGAATCTCCGCAAAACTTTCCTTGCAGGTTTCCTTGTAATCCTGCTGATTGAGCGACAACAAAAATCACCGCACTTATCGCGTTTACTGCGACAATTCAATTAAAAGCTTATTTCATGTAGATGAACAGAGTCTATGCTTAATAAATTGATTATTGATTTCATGTACAGTAATAAAAATATGTATTATGAGTGTGTGAACTTATCAATAGCTTTTAGCTTTCATGAATGGTCATGTATTTTTTTCACAATACCATACAAGTACTGTAAATCTGGTATTATTCGCGAGGGTTTAATTTTCTCTAATTTTCGCGATAGGTCCCCATCGCGAATTCATCATTTCGTGTAAATAACATTTCACAACATAAGATGTATCCGAAAGAAAGTTCAAATGGTTAATTTAATCGCATCTAATTACCTATATGGGCGAAGCTATTTTGCTGGCATAGTATACTATATAGCCATTTTGCATGCATTTGGTTTTATATTCTACAATAAACATTTAATTTTGTCCAGTGGTTGCAGTTTGTAAAATATTGTTTTTTAAGTGTTCGATATATATACGGGACAACAATCTTCCAAACAAACCTGAAATTGTTAAACAGCTTGTTTACCAAGTAGATAACAATACACCCTATTGACAAACACACGTACCTGTGAAAACAGGCTTAACTGATACAAGGTGTGATGCATTTATCAAACTACACTGACCACTGTATAAAACATGTGATATATTTGTTAATTATCGGTATTAAAGTAGAATCTAGCGCCATTGTTGCATGTTTAACTGTTTTTAAGATTTTTATACTTTCGCGAATTTAAGATTTTGGGCCCCTCAATCGTGAATTCATCAATTCGCGAAATAAGTTCAAAACTAAAAATCGCGAAATAAAGCTCACGCGAATATAAAGTGATTTACAGTAATGAATTTAAATGTAAATAGCAACAACAACAACAGTATATAGACAATTTCTCAGTATTTTGCTTTCAGGTCGACAAAAAAGTGAATGGTCAATCTATGAAAAACGTTCAAGCGTACGTGTTTTCATACTTTCATAAAATTATATTTTATATAATACAAAAGCATCGCGATATTCATGATAAATAACTGAATATATTTTTTCTCACAATCAGAAATGTTTGGATTTCGTTCCTGTCGTCGTTAAATGAGACAATTAGATAACGTCAAGAATAAAACTGATAGTTATGTTTTGAATTTAGCAATGAACATTAAGCTTTTGTTCCTCCCATTGTTGCAAATGCGACAAATAATTAACATCTACAATAAAACAGACACTTTAAATCAAGCCTTCAGTTAAGGTCATTACAATGTACTGTTAATCAAATTAAAAATTGACTACTTCTATGCCCAATTTATTATTGTTTATTATACAGTTTTATATACATATATTACAATAGATTTACCTGTAAACTGAGTGGAACACGGCGATTAACGCGAGCACGCCCGATTATAGCCTTTTTAATTACCTGCGCTTTCTCCCGATCACTGACACGATTGCCCCGATTCGCCGGTGGTTTTACAGTGGACAATCGCACTGAAATCGCGGCGCTTTTCCACAGAAAATTGCCCACAGACTCATCACGACTTTTTGCAAAAGTCGCGAGAGCTGTATTGTATAGCTTATTAAGAAATACCAACCGCATGCAATTACCAATTGACTTACAAATAGATCTGTTCAATAAAACAATTAAACCAATATTACTGTACGGCAAAGAAATATGGGTATTCGGAAATATAGATATCTAAGAACGTGTACAACTGAAATATACCTCAAGTACATTTTGAAAGTCAAGCGTTTGACTACTAGTTACATGGTATACGGTGAAACCTATGTACACCTTAAACTTGAAATAGAAGAAAAATGTATAACCTTTTGGCCAATGAAGACTTCTCATAAATCAAATGTTCTATAATTGATCAAATATATACAAACTTGAACAACTAATGAAAAATAAAAACGAAACAAGTTATATTAACCAATGCAAGCTTTTCAAAATAATTTTGCAACATACTTAGTTATATGTATTATGCTTAAACATCTCTTTCTTATTTAAAGGTTCTTATTACTTTGACATGTGTCCATACATTTAATGTGTATCATGGCTCACCATCGTATAAATTGTATAAATGTTCTATTCTTTTTGTAGCTATAGCCTCATTCTTTGTTCATAACACTTTTGACCATTTAATCCTCACATTTTCATGTTGTACATGAATTGAGCAAAATAAAAGGTTGTTGTTGTTGTTGTTGTTGTATGAAGTATGGAATTTTGTTTGATTGAAAGAGTACACTAGCTATTTGTGATCAAGGATAACCCTTTAAAGCGCAAGCACTTATTTCAAATGGGTCTGGTTTTTTGGTGAAGGAACAGCGAGCAGTGGAATTGGAGCACCCTGTCCTAGTTCTTTCCGAACCAACTCCTAGGTTCTTTAACGTTCCCAGAGTTAAGCACCACTACACGTGAGACTACCTCTGAGTTACCAACCTGTTCATCTCTAGTTAGGTGGGAACACAGAAATGTCCAGATGCCCGGCCGAGGATCAAACCAGAGACCCCTTAATAGTCCAGCAGGGTTGCATGCACTCATCCGCCATGCATCTATAAATATCTTGCTTATGTATATAATTAAGAGATTTTTTTGTCGAGTATTGTGCATGTGTATGATTCTCACATAATAATAATTATATACTGTCTATATTTCAGGTTACATACAATATTTATCAACCATACTTAAGGATGATCAGAGACATTTCAGAAAGATGTTTGGTGTACAGTACATCATTGATGTGATTAGATCTCATTACAGGTATGAACTGATTATCAAATTCAAATGTTTCAAATGTATCAAAATCATAGTTCTATGAATTCTAAAGAGTAAGCAAAGATTTTAATTCAAAGTGGAGGTTTTTTTGAGAAATTTGTATTAATGGATAAATTTCCTGCCTTCCTGGAAAACTTGTTCTAGGCTAAGGTTAGTTCTCAATTTTATGACATTCTAATTGTAAGTCACTATTAACATATTCTGCACTTCACTAAATCTTACATGGATTTATCAACTGAGGTACATAATATTTTTCCAATCACATATATTTCACATTTCATGCCATTTTCACATGTATTTTCACAAATATTTCACATTAAATTTTTACATATATTTTCATATGCTCATACTATTCGTGTCTCGCTGCTAAATCTTGTCAAGTATTTTATTGCAAAGGATACTAGAGCCGAGGAAATCAATATTATGTTCAACTTTATGATGGCCTGCAAGGTTGAAAACATGGTGTGCATAATTTATTTCAAGTTTTAATTTTTTACTTTTACTTGGATTTCAAAAAAGTTCTTAATATTCTCAATTATTTTTCCTTAACAAAGTTATGGCACCTGTTTAATACCCTTATATTTCTAGAATGTGTACAGAAGTTCTGGATTATGGCCCATTATTATAAACCATGTATTTGTCAAATTTCTTGTTCTTTGTTTAGATTTCAATAAATACAGTTATGACTCTTGTTTGAAAACATTCTAGAGTTGTGGCCCTTGATTAAACACCCTGAGTTAATGGAATTCCATCTTCAAGGAATCGTCATGTCCCTTGTTAGCAAACATAATCTGCACACAAGTACAGTTGTGACCCTTGATTAAACAAACACCTTGTATATATTTGACAGATCTATGAAGTGTTAGATATGTTGATATCTCTGATGGAAGGTGGACGTAAACAGGATCGGGGAGATGCTATATGGACTTCTCACACTGAGAAGATTGTCAAGGTAGGTTATGGGTGTTTTTTAAAAAAAGTGCAATTTTTGAAACCATATTTGAACAAAAATTTTATGAAAAAAAATACTCTTAAATCATTAATTTTCATTGGGATAATATTCCATGGATTTTGTGGATCATCTCCTTCTCATCAAACAATAATTTTGACCCTTGTATTTATTATATACAATTACTGACTTAAAAAACGCATCACTTTTTAGGGGTCGGTATTTTGTGTATTTTGTATGAACTATTTAGGATTAATGTATACCAATGTTTCTGGGTAAGAACGTTGTTGATAATGTATATTTTAATCCAATTTTACTAACCGAATCGCTAATAATGACCACGTGGCCAAATCTCATTTTTAGTGCGTGAGTCTCATGCGAATGAAAATAGCCTGTCAGAGATAGGGTATCTAGGTCTGATGAGTTTGGTGCAGGGTATTGAAGTATCGGGTCCTACCATTAAGAGATTTATTGAACAGGTATCAAAAACATGTAATTTACACCTATTTTTAGCTCACCAGAGCACAAAGTCCGTCCGTCCACACTTTCAAACGACATGTTCTCCCAAACCTTTTGGCCAATTTTGATGAAATTATGCCAGAATGTATGTGGCATTGGGGGGTTTGGTGTCACACCGGTGAATTTTCTGCCATTCAAATTAATGCAAAATGACCCATATTCGCATCTCTCCCTCCATTTCACTGACATTCTGGGTGATTTTCTGTGGCCGTTTCCATAAAAAGCAATCCCTGTCATCCAAATTAAGCTGAGAAAATGGAATGTCGATAGAAGGAGCTCTGGGACAACGCTATTTTCCATGCCCCAAAAGCTGACTTGACCGAAACACACATACATTGTCAATCTTCAGCCAGGGAAAGATAATATAGAAAAATATCTATAAAACACTCTTAAAAGTTAGCATGCACGTCATATTTGAGCTACATTCATGTAACTATCAGCAGTTTCTACATTAAAACAGTACTTCAACAGACTATTTTAGCATACTACGACCTGGAAGCACTTTCCACCGGTGTGCCACCAATATACCTCAAATGTTTGAAATTCGCTGACCCGAATACTTTTATTCTTGTTATTTTAAGTATTGCGGCATATCTTGTTCAACCGGTTTTCACATTGAGCCCCTCACAAGTTGGTGTGACCGGTTAAAACATGGTCCCCCATCTGACAACTTGGCGCAGACTTGAAAAATTCCTCGAAAGGTTATTATACCCCCACAAACAAAGTTTGAAGGGGGTATACTGGAGTCACCATGTTGGTCTGTTGGTCTATTGGTCTGTCGGTCTGTCGGTCTGTTGGTCTGTTGGTATGTTAGCATCTTTGTCATTTCTTACTGGATTTTAAAATTGCTTGGTACAAATGTTCACCACATCAAGATGGTGTGTCATGCGCAAGACCCAGGTCCCTATCTCAAAGGTCAAGGTCACACTTAGAGGTCAAAGGTAATAAAGTCATGCAAATCGTGTCCGCTCTGTTACTTTGTCATTTCTTGCTGGATTTTAAAATTGCTTGGTACAAATGTTCACCACATCAAGACGGTGTGTCATGCGCAAGACCCAGGTCCCTATCTCAAAGGTCAAGGTCACACTTAGAGGTCAAAGGTTATATAGTCATGCAAATCGTGTCCGCTCTGTAACTTTGTCATTTCTTACTTGATTTTACAATTGCTTGGTACAAATGGTCAACACATCAAGACGGTGTGTCATGCGCAAGACCCAGGTCCCTATCTCAAAGGTCAAGGTCACACTTATAAGTCAAAGGTTATATAGTCATGCAAATCGTGTCCGCTCTGTAACTTTGTCATTTCGTACTAACTAATAACTTGCCACAATTGTTCACCATCATGAGGCGGTGTGTCATGCGCAACAATCACATCAATATCTCAAAGGTCAAGGTCACACTTGGAGTTGAAAGGTCAAAAATGGCCATAATTTAGCTTGTCCGGACAATAACTTTGTCATCTATTGTGGGATTTTAATATAACTTAGCACAATTGTTCACCATCATAAGGCGGTGTGTCATGCGCAAAAATCACATCAATATGTCAAAGGTCAAGGTCACACTTGGAGTTGTAAGGTCAGAAAAGGCCATAATTTAGCTTGTCCGGACAATAACTTTGTCATCTATTTATATAACTTGGCACAATTGTTTACCACAAAAAGATGGTGTGTCATGCACAAAAATTGTGTCTTTGTCCCAAAGGTCAAGGTCAAACTTAGCCTTTAAAAGTAAAAAATAGCCATATTTTAGCTTTTCCAGACAATAACTTTATCATCTATTGTGAGAATTAAAAATAACCTGGTACAATTGTACCCCACAATGAGTCGGTGTGCAGTGCGAAAAACTCGGGATGGAGTTTATAACAAAGCTGAAGTTGCAACAGCTTTTTATACGCCTGAAGGGCCGTATTATGTTATGGCCTCTGTGTCCGTCTGTCTGTCTGTCCGTCTGTCTGTCTGTCTGTCTGTCTGTCTGTCTGTCTGTCTGTCTGTCTGTCTGTCTGTCTGTCTGTCTGTCTGTCTGTCTGTCTGTCTGTCTGTCTGTCTGTCTGTCTGTCTGTCTGTCTGTCTGTCTGTCTGTCTGTCTGTCTGTCTGTCTGTCTGTCTGTCTGTCTGTCTGTCTGTCTGTCTGTCTGTCTGTCTGTCTGTCTGTCTGTCTGTCTGTCTGTCCCTCCATCCGTCCGTCTGTCTGTCTGTCCGTCTGTCGTTAGCAATTTCCCTTCCGCTCTGTCACTTTTGAACCTCTTGAAGGATTTTAAAGAAACCTGACACAAACGTTCACCACATCAAGACGACGTGCAGAGCAAATGTTCTGGAGGGGTCGCTTCAAGGTCAAGGTCACACTTAGGGGTTAAAGGTCATATGACTTTGTTTCCCTTCCGCTCTGTCACTCTTGAACCTCTTGAAGGATTTTAAAGAAACCTGACACAAATGTTCACCACATCAAGACGACGTGCAGAGCAAATGTTCTGGAGGGGTCGCTTCAAGGTCAAGGTCACTCTTAGGGGTTAAAGGTCATATGACTTTGTTTCCCTTCCGCTCTGTCACTCTTGAACCTCTTGAAGGATTTTAAAGAAACCTGACACAAATGTTCACCACATCAAGACGACGTGCAGAGCGCATATTCTGGAGGGGTCGCTTCAAGGTCAAGGTCACACTTAGGGGTTAAAGGTCATATGACTTTGTTTCCCTTCCGCTCTGTCACTCTTGAACCTCTTGAAGGATTTTAAAGAAACCTGACACAAATGTTCACCACACCAAGACGACGTGCAGAGCGCATGTTCTGGAGGGGTCGCTTTATGGTCAAGGTCACACTTAGGGGTTAAAGGTCATATGACTGTGTTTCCCTTCCGCTCTGTCACTCTTGAACCTCTTGAAGGATTTTAAAGAAACCTGACACAAATGTTCACCACATCAAGACGACGTGCAGAGCGCATGTTCTGGAGGGATCGCTTTTAGGTCAAGGTCACACTTAGGGGTTAAAGGTCATATGACTGTGTTTCCCTTCCGCTCTGTCACTCTTGAGGGGGGATTTCTTCCATTTTTTGTTCAGGGCTGTCCTTTTGCCTTCAACTGTCAAAATTTTGGTACCAAAACCTGAAACAAAACCCTTCGGGCGTATATTGCCCCGTATGGCGGTGCTCTTGTTAAGTAATGTGTAGGTACTAGTATATAAATCATTTTACAGATTAATAAAAATGTACTTATTTCTATTACTGTGTCATAACTTTTCGTCCAGTTTTCTTTTTTCTTATGGTTGCAGCTTGCCATACTTCTGTGGCAAGGCAGTATTGTGGGGGTATTATTCGTCACTTAATGACAGTTCTAGTTTCGTTCTGGATTTTAAAATTGCTTGGTACAAATGTTCACCACATCAAGACGGTGTGTCATGCGCAATACCCAGGTCCCTATCTCAAAGGTCAAGGTCACACTTAGAGGTCAAAGGTTATAAAGTCATGCAAATCGTGTTTTGTTGATTATAATTATATAACTTTGTTTTGTACTAGTGTGTTACTTACTTTTTTCTTCATCAATTTTCACATTAGCCTTCAATCATGGTGTTTTTCAATCTGTATAGCAGCAGATTTCCATCAAATGTGTTGTTTAGACTATAATTTCAAAAAATATTCATCACTCCTGTGATAGCTCTAGTTTTTGTTCTATTATAGCATTATTTCTGCAATTGCGGAATGGATCTCAATACACTAGATATTTTATTCAGTCCAGACACAGCAAAATTTCAATCATTGACCGGAATCTTGAGGCGCGGCAAAATCATCCTAATCATAAATAGAGTGTTTCAAAAGCAATAAATTGATACCGCGACACCAAAAAAACCCCACCTCAATAATAAGACCACCTCAAGATTATGACCACTTCAACATGAAGACCACTTCAATTTCAATTCTACCCCACAATTGTAACCACTTCACTACTAAGACGACTTCAAAATTTAGACCGGTCTCAATTTCAAGGTCCAATTTCCGCGGTTTTGTGCTATAATTGAACCTCAATATAAAGACCAACTTAGCGATAAGACCAGTTTTCGGGGTCCAATTAGTGGTGTAACCATGGAGGTTCAATTTATATTATTAAAAAAACACACGCCGACAAACAAGAAATTAAAAGTTTGTCCACCAAAATTGACCTGACAAAATTCCTAGGCCAACAACTCAGATATAACATTTGAAGAGGAATTGGTCAAATTTTTCATTTTTGCTCATGAGATTTTTTTTTTTTTAAAAAAATGAGTTATTGTCATCACTTGATTGTCGTCGGCGTTGCATGGTTAAGTTTTGTGTTTAGGTAAACTTTTTTCATAAACTATCAAAGCTATTGCTTTGAAACTTGCAACACTTGTTCACCATAAATACCTGAGCCTGTAAAGCAAGACCCATAACTCTGATCTGCATTTTGTAAGAATGATTGCCCCTTTTTGGACTTAGAAAATAAAATGACATGGTTAAGTTTTGTGTTTAGGTCCCCTTTTCTCCTAAACTATCAGAGTTATTGCTTTGAAACTTTCACCACTTGTTCACCATCAATACCTGACCATGTCAGGCAAGACCCATAACTCTGATCTGCATTTTGCGTGAGTAATTGCCCCTTTTGGACTTTGAAAATTCCTTGGTTAAAGAGGCGTTCTCTATAACTTTGATCGTTTAAATTGATTCAGGAATATTATACATTAAATGAGAATCATTATTGCTTAAACTCTTAAAATCTTAGACCAAAAGCTCCCACCAATTACCGAGAAAAAATATATTTCCGTAACGAGCCAAAATAGCCATGAGTTGTTTCCCTTGACCACACAGAAGTGATAAATCATTATTGGTGATTTGAGCATATTTTTGACATTATAGAGACATATTTGCGCACACTTTCTTCTGACAAATTATGATAATAGATAGTGCTTTGTACATTTAGCTCATCAAATGCGATAGTAGAGAAAAATATTCCAGTTATAGGGAATGCCTCTTTAATATTTGTGTTTAGGTCCAATTTTCTTATACACTATGTGGGCTATTGCTTTGAAACTTTCAACATTTGTTCACCATCAATACCTGACCATGTCAAGCAAGAGCCATAACTCTGATCTGCATTTTGCGTGAGTTATTGCCCCTTTTTTGAAAATTTCTTGATTAAGTCTTTTGTTTAGGTAAAGCAGGACACATAACTCTGTCCTACTTCATGCTAAGGTTGTCTGCCTTTTGACAGTGACAGATATCAGATGAGCGTCTGCACCCACAAGGCGGTGATCTTGTTTTTAATAACATCCAAATTTCACAAACCTGAACAATTTCCTCTCAACTACCAGTTTGTATGGTCCAGGAGTGCTTGCATGTCAAATCTCATTGGTTTATATCAAATAGTTGAAAAAATATTGAACTTCAAAAAGTCCTGATATAGGTGTCACAACGGTGAATTTTCTGCCATTCAAATTAATGCAAAATGACCCAAATTTGGCCCTGCCCTGGGGGTTACCAGTTTAACATAGTCTTATATTGGGAAAACATGTAAACATCTTCTTGTTTAAAACTACAATGCCAAGAGCTTCTATATTTGGTATGTAGCATCATCTAGTGGTCCCCTTCCAAGATTGCTCAAATTATGCCCCTTGGATTAAAATTGGCCCTGCCCTGGGGCTCACCAGTTTAACATATACTTATATAGGGAAAGCATATAAAAATCTGCTTGTTTAAAACTAAAATGCCTGGAGCTTCTATATTTGGTATGTAGCATCATCCAGTGGTCCTCTAATAAAATGGCCCAAATTGTGTCCCTGGGTTCAAAATTGGCACCGCGCTAATGGTCACCGTTTTACATTGACTAATATAGGGAAAACATATAAAAATCTGCTTGTCTAAAACTACTATGCTTAGAGCTTTGATATTTGCTATATAGCATCATCTATTGGTCCTTAACCCAGATTGCTCAAATTATGCCCCTGGGGTCAAAATTGGCTCTGCCCCGGGGTCACCATTTTACAAAAACTTATAAAAGGAAAACATAAAAAAATATTATTGTCTAATACTACAATACATAGAGCTTTGATATTTGGTATGTAACATCATCTTGCAGTCCTGTAATAAGATTGTTCAAATTATACCCTTGGGTCAAAATTGGTCATGCCCTGGGGGTCAACAGTTTAACATAGAATTGTATAGGGAAAACATACAAAAATCTTCTTGTTTAAAAATAAAATGCCTAGAGCTTCTATATTTGGTATGTAGCATCATCCAGTGGTCCCCTACCAAGATGACCCAAATTATGTCCCTGGGGTCAAAATTGGCTCCGCCCCGATGGTCATCGTTTTACATAGACTATAGACTTATATAGGGAAAATCTGCTTGTCTAAAACTACAATGCCTAGAGCTTTGATATTGGGTATGTAGCATCATCTAGTGGTCCTCTAATGGTTTGCTTTCAGTAGTTGTCTATATTTTGCGAGAAACTTAGTACAGCCCATGTTTTCCATGTTATTATTGTAGCACTTTACCACAAAGCTTCTAAAATATGTAAAAAAGTTGATAATCTTGATTAGACTGTTGAGCTGGCACATTGAGAAATTTAAGATTTTAAGAAAATACTAAGGTACTTTGTGAATACCAGCCCAGACCATTTTACAGAACTGTTCTAATTTCAGGATTGTGGTCAGGTGTTCTCGTGGTTAGATCATATTAGTCAGAGGAATAACTTATCTGTCCTGTGGAGGAACTGAAGAGACAACTATTAGAAATGATGCTGCATGAATGTATGTCTGATATCAAAGATGCTGGTAAGATTTGATTTGATTGATTGGGGTTTTTTATTGATTAATTGATTGATTGATTGATTGATTGATTGATTGAATGAATGAATGAATGAATGAATGAATGCATGAATGAATGAATGAATGAATGAATGAATGAATGAATGAATGAATGAATGAATGAATGTATGAAAGAATGAATGTATGTATGTATGTATGTATGTATGTATGTATGAATGAATGAATGAATGAATGAATGAATGAATGAATGAATGAATGAATGAATATTTATGGAACTATAAGATTTAATTGTATGTTGGATTATCATATTTGTTTGATTGTTTGTAATTGATTGTATATTTAAAATGTATAGAGCTATATCTAACGGTCATTTAATGTCAAAATAATTACTTGCATCTTATTTAGTATGATACTAGACTACCTTTATTGCAAATTAAAACACTGGATTGGTTCCACGTACTCTGATTCAGTCGTCGAAAAAATAGAAGATTCTTATAATTTCAGCCGTCGATTTAGGGTGTTCTAGAACACTTTGGTAAGAAAACGGACACTTTGCATGTCCAATAAATCACAGAGGGAGTTTCTGTTAAAGCTGAAGCGAAAAATAATCTAATAGATATGAAAGCATAATTGTTTTTCAGTTTTTGAATTTATTTTAAAAAATATCGTCACATATAGCTCTATACACTATAAAGTTTAAATGATTGATTGATCGATCACTAATCATGGTATTTATTCTATAGGTCACTCTTTATTGATTGATATATTGCATATGTATTGAACTTGAAGGTTTATTGTGTAGTTAACGGGATGTGAAAAAAAGTTTACAGCCAGGTTTCAACTATACTTAGCAACTTTTCTAAGTCTACACTTATATTTTTGAAGATAACTTCGTCAATCGTGCAAGTAGCCAATTGAAATTTTGCTATGATTTGCGTGTGTTATAGGTGTGCAGAAATGAGCAACAAAAAGTCGTGTTCGATTTAAATTTATTGAATGAACACACTCAAAACATAAGAACGAAAGAAAGTAAAAATCGCAAAGACAGATTTTGATATACTGGATGACCATCATTTAGTGTGATGTTTCTATTAACAGTCAAGACGTCAGTGGGGAGCATTGCTGAACAAAGAGACTAATTAGATTTTACCGTCTGGACGCAAAGTTGTCATGCGACGTCGGCGTAGAGCGTTTTTACATCATAACGTCACAATAAATGCTAAAAGTACTCGTAATTATCATTATACGAAAAGCAAACGATATGTTTACCTTGAATTAAACACTCGTAGACGTGTTTATACGTTGAAAATCAATCAAACGTGGATGTTAAGGTAATAACGCTTGATTGTCGACACAAAATGCTACTCTGTACCGTACTGACGTCACTTCATATTTTTTCTGACATCATTCCACAAACAAGGGTGATTGCTTAGTAATTTTTTAACTGTTTTTCATACGTGGTTAGTCATTGGACATTATTTGAAGGCATTTTAACATACGGCATGAATATGTAAACACATGGCGTCAAAATAGCATGAAACAGACGTCAATCTCGTGACGAACTAACCAGGTGACATCCTGACATTTCGAGACGCGGTTTATAATGTCTTTGTTGTACAAACTTCACATGAGAAAGTTTATTACTTCACTGTATATAATAAAAAAGTTATGGATAAATGAAAATGAGGACTTAGAAAAGTTGTTAAGTATAGTTAGTGGTTAGGGCCAGTTTCATTTTTCTTGGGCCAATTTAAATTTGTTTGGACCATTGGCCTTATTGCCTCCCGCACGGCTTGCCCTACATGTTTGAGAAATGTTCCAAAATGTTGTGAACTGCTAAATACGTATTCGATTGATTGTATGATTTGATTGATTGATTGATTTTAATGCTTTCTATTTAATAAGTGTAGCATTTCTAAAATATGTAACATTACTGCGAAATTATATGAAGGTAGTTGATAAAGAATAAATATATATGGGCGTTTTTCAAAAAAAGTGCAAATTTTGAAACAAATTTATTATCAAAAAAAATTATGCTTAATCAAATTTTCTTTAACATGATAAGAAAGAGTTATTATAAACAAACACATTCCAAGTAAAGGGAGACCTCCTGCTTCGCTGAAAATGTAAATATGATTGCTTGAATTTTTCAAAAACATCATTTGTCCATCCTGTTACCACACCAATATTTCTACATTAATTTTAATATAATAAAAATAAATATGATTTGATTGTTGCAAATCATCAAATGTATTATATTTGTTGTATATATGCAGAAATAATTAAGTTATTTAATACAAAAACATCATTTTACATGAGAATACACCTTCACTCATTGCGCATGTATGTAATAATTACACTATTTAACTGTTTAATGTA